>JAIPRL010006341.1:0-27828 GCA_025469235.1 Pemphigus obesinymphae
ATTTATGCGGGGCTTACACACACTAATATTAATTTACACACGCACACACATACACGGCATTTTCACATTGTTCGAAAATTGCCTATACAATAACCCCTTAAAACACGCCCGCAGAGAGCCGCCTTAAATAAACTCAAATTATAATACATGAATTAAATCCCTGTTTTTTTGCGAAATTTACGGAAACTCGATTTTAAGTTCTTTTCGTTTTCAATATATACACATTGTTCACTTTTATAGTACTTTTACCAGATTAAATTAACCGTGTAATAGAAAAAAAATTTTCGAAAAAATAGTAATGTCAGATCTGAAACAATTTGTCGCCGTGTGAGTGTAAAAACAGACCACGGTGAACAGATATAATATATTGTCTATCGCCATCTAGTGAATGGCCGCGCGAGTTAACTTTGGGTCGGCGAGTACGTCAACGCGACCATTAGATTTGACCGTGAAACGTTTATCCGACGAAATGAAACTATGCGAACATAATCCAATAATATGATAACGTCGTCTTTTAAAATATTAAATTTTTGATAAACCAAAACGAACATATTAACGAAAACTTATCACAACTATAGTACGCAACCGTCAAACGCTAAATCAATATAGTAACGCGATAATACCGATTACGGTGTATAGTTTTCGTGTACACGTTTTCGGAGAGCTATTCTCAAAACAATCAAAGAAGTTATTCGTTAAAAACAAAATATATGTCTGTGTACTGGATTTCCGCGAAACAGTTTGATTCGCTGTGCATAACGTGGACTAAGTTTAAAAAAAAAAATGGTTAAAATCACATTTTTCACTGCTATAGTTTTGTAACTTTTTTTGGTCGGTTCAACGTTGATAACATTTCGTCTTCTTTTGTTACAAATATTTTCATTCTATGTTATATTTGAATCGATATAAGACGTCTGTATTCAGATTGTCAAGAATTCAAATAATTTAGTTACATGCATTATTATTAAATATAACATTAATTATGTTATATTTATAGACTTACACTTATATGTGAAATTAATTACTCGGCTTCACAGTTCACCCATGAACAGTTTTACTACCTAATTAATTTATTCTACGACCGGTGTAGTTTGGGATAGGCGTCGGATAATAATTGACCTCCCCTCATATTTTCCCCTTACAGGTTGAATTTCAAGAAATCCTTTCTATGTCAATTTCTTAGCTATGCCATTAAAATTTAAAGGAGTATTTTTTGATAATGTTAATTTTCCAGGACGACCCCGCCTCTTTCTCATAGTAATGAAAAAATATAAGGGGTCGCGCACCAAAAATAATCAACATTTTATTCTTCTTCTATAACTAAGGACCCAACAGTGAATATTTTGTATTTTATTATATATACCATCGTGCAATATTAATAATGGTCGTAGTATACACACACTTTTCAATGTTCAGAATAATCAACAGTCAAATGAACGTTTGAACGTTTTAGAATTCAATAATATACTAGGATTATAAATATAATCATAATGTATTTTACATGGCTTATCGACCAGTTCATTTTCCTCTTTTCTGTATAATATATAAAATTAGAGGTTATGTTTAAATCTTCTCTCCCCCCGAAAAAAATATGCATAATATATATACTTATATAAAATAATTACTTAGAAAAAAAAATTAATAATCTAACAACTCTAAAGATGCAATTTAAATAATTTTACTCTTTTATTTTTAAAGTGTGTATATGCATCAAAATCAAAATACTAAAATTATAAAAAGCCCAAACAGAAAAATCTTACATTGTCAAAATCTCTGAAAAATAATTTTAATATATAATATTAATTATCTTTTAAATTTTTTACAATGATATTTATTTCATTTTATTTTTTTGTAAGCAACTTTTCTCGTAGAAGGAGTAGCGTAGGAGTTTTGGGGTAAAGAGGTGGTTTTTTGATGGACATTTTGAGGTTATTTTTTAAATATTAATACACTGAAGGCCTGCTCAAAATAATTTTTATACAAATAATTTAGCTTTGCTTTCGAAATTAAAACAATACACTATTCTGTCTCGAGGACCGAATAGTGGGACGATGAATTATTGGTGTAAAAGTATGAAATAACTCCAATGTAAATGAAATAAATGAAATTGTACATAGGTTACATATCTAGTTAAAAATTGTATTTTATAAAATTAGGTGTAAGATTTCGTTTCCGTATGTCTACTGGAAACATGGCGGTACGAATCGTCTAACGAATGGGTAAATTTCGAATAGTTTTAACCAAACAATAATAAATTGCCCTGCAACTTGAAAAACGAGAAAAATGTGAAAATTCTGTGGAAAAACGAAAACGTCGTCATTATTAGCATAATATTGCATAATTTGTGGCTATCGGAATGCGTTAAAAAATATATCCAATATATATATATTATATATTATACCTACATATATATATATATGCAAATGCCTTGAAATCCGAGCAATAATATTATTATTATTATAGTACAATGTCTATTAAACGGGCACTAACCTATTTTTGTCTCCGCGTGGATTCTCGCGTGATACTATCCGAACACGAGTAGAGATAGTATTATGGTCCTTATCACTCGTACATCCGACAACCGTACGTATTTCGCTCTCGGCCCGTTTCGGAAACTATCCTTTGGCCGTACAAAAAGCACGTCTAAAATGAGTATAATATTATATATATATATATATATACGTCCTCGTATTATGATTTTTTATGTCACTTTTTATTTTTCTATTTCGTATATATTTTCCGTCTCTCGATCGCCTGCCCACATACGTTCGTCCCCGAAGGAACACACGGAAAATAGTTCATTATAGCCGAATGTTCGCAAGTATAATAGCAATATTAATATAAATCATCCCTTCGTTTAGATGTAATAAAAAAAACATATATATATATATATATATATACGAAAAAGTCCAATTAGAATAAATTGGAAATGGAATTTTTCTTGTCCACGAAATGAATAACAATAAAATATAATACCCGTGGGCGATTCTTTTAACAATAATTACCCATTTCCAAAGTACTTTTTTTTGTGTTTTTACGAAAGTATATTTTTTCAAATGAATTAAAAAGTTATCATATCCCTATAGTATACACTACGTATATTTTCCCCCCAAAAAAGCGTCTATTTATTATCTAGATATTTACTTAATTTGAAATTTTAATTAGATTTGATAAAAAAACAAAAAAAAAAAAAATGTAAACAATAAAATTAACTAAGAAAATTAGCGTTTTATTATGTTAAATATAAAAGAAAAAAAAAACATGAGGTATAATAATGAATTTCTATAAATGAAAAAAGACAAATTTCATATTATTTTATTCGAAATTGATCTCCAGCCCTTTTTGCCGAGTAAATAGTTTTTCGGGAAATTGTACGTGACAAAAAAAAAAAAAAACAATATTTTTTCCGACAATGTTTCATGTTTGAGATTTTTTTCCTTTCTTTTCCTTTCCATACACGTTCTCGTTAAAAACGTATTGTTTTCACATTTATCATAAATTATATCTGCTTCGTATCTTGCACTGTACACTTAACGGTTACGTTAGGTTTTTTTTTTTTTGTTATCATTATTTCAAGCAACATTGGTATTATTTTGAACGAGATTGCGAATCTACGAGTGTCATTGTTCTTGATATCATTACACGCAACAAAAGAGCCACTCCATCCAATCTTGTGAGTGTATATACTTACCGTCTCCGTATTTCTCTGCATCACATGCACGCAAATTAAAATCGTGATTTAATAATTATTTAATTTTTTTTTTTTTTTTAACCGTGTTATTATTTTACACACTCAAAACAAAAGTAACTTATATTTAAATACAAAAATATAATCATGATATTATAACAGTTTGAA
Source organism: Pemphigus obesinymphae (assembly GCA_025469235.1). Classification (NCBI taxonomy): domain Eukaryota; kingdom Metazoa; phylum Arthropoda; class Insecta; order Hemiptera; family Aphididae; genus Pemphigus; species Pemphigus obesinymphae. Next base: position 3,857 of record JAIPRL010006341.1, read on the forward strand.
ATATTTATTTATTACATTATAAGTATTATATATATATATATATAAGAGTTTTTATAATAAAAAAGCATTGAATTATTATATTATTATGAGAGGAATGGAGGAGACCGACAGTCTTTTTATTTATTTTTTTTTTTTACCAAAATATACCTACCTATATTTTTTCAATCGTACAAAAACAGATTTGAATTAATTATGAAGTTGAGTTGAAATTTTATTGTTTCGTTGTTTTAAATGTAGACAATTAATTCTCAAGAAATTCGAATTTTGAATTTATAAATGTAAATAACATTTCATCAACTTTTAGTTGTGTGGAGTTAAATATTTTAAAAATGTAAAAGTCAGATGGTCGATCTCATAGGTTTACATAATAAAATGTTCACATGGGTTTTGCGAAATGTTATCGAATTACTAGATTGATCTGCACGATTGACAAAAGAAAGATATGTTTTGGAAAAATAATAACACGATAACTAGTAATAATTATATACGACACATATAATTACAATATGATTGCACACATTTATCAAAGTGCCTACAAACTCCTTAAAAATGGACTGTTTCCAATCCTTTTAATGAGTCGATAAGATTCCTATATTAAGAATTTTTGAACAGCTAAAATGTAAATTTCCGGTTCTAGAACTTTTAGTATACAAACCGATTCTCTGTAATTTATTGGGATTGTTATTCGAAAAATAATAAAGAGAGAAAAAAATCGTTATATAGAGATAATATAAAATATAAATATAATGTATACAACAGTCAACAATAGGAAATTATTTCACACTGGAAATTAGCCATCGTACTGAATAATTTATAAATTTAAAATTAATTGATTAATTGAAAAATTAAATGACTTTATAAAAAAAAATATAATATATGCCGAGAGTGTTCAAAAAAGATTATTAGTGACAATTGGTTTCGACCGTAAGCCATCATCAGTTTACAAAGGAACTATAAAAACAGAATATTAATCGTCTTCGAAGTAGCCGAATTCCCCTCTCCACAAAACCATTAAAAACGAATGTACATAGTAGCTTGTAACTGCAGTAAGGCCTGACCCTAAGCAAATTTGTAGCTGTGATTTTCGACGTCTAAATAATCGAGGCGCTCGTAGAGAACTGGACAAATAAATATAATGTATATACATATATATATATGTATTTAAAACTAAAAAATTAAAAATATTAATTCAAAAAATTCAATACTCTTATAAAAATAACTATAAATATAGAGTATTCACAAATAATATATAAAAAAAAAGAAAATGTGCCCAAAGTATTTAAAAAAGGCTATAATTAACAACTAGTTTCGACCCTAAGCCATTATCAGATTACTAATGAATAAAAATAAAAAAATAGAAAATATATGAAAATTAATAAACGTAATACATACGAGTACCATATTATAATATACTAATAATAAAAAACCGATAATTAAACGATGACTAGTAACACAGATATATTAAAACAGCTCTTAGAAATGTATGTATCGTTGTCTAATATGTATTAATAAATATCATTAGAATTTAAAATCTTTTCATAGTGAACTAATTTAAGGCCAGCCTGTTAAATTTAGCTAATTGATTGTCCTTTTTTTTTTTTTTGAATGAGCGAAAAAAAGGTCAGACATCCAACCAATTTGGCCGATTGACACAATCGATATTTTTCCGTTCAAATGAATACAAATAAAATATGTTTTACTTCATCATAAATGATCAAATTAAATTAAAAATCAAATACAGAATTAACGTACATGTTTTGTTTGGTTATTTAATATGATTACATTTTTTTCTATATCGAATGTTTATTATGAATAATACATTCCTAGACGTGTAAAATTAAGGCATAATTAGATTTACGAGACGATTTTTTAAATTTATTTCTGAAACGCGTTTTTTGTATCGAATTTTGAATTTTCTACTAGTTTTTCCAATATAAAATTTCTCGCAGATTATAAATAAAATAAAATAATTTATATGACCTTTTAAACGCCATTATTATCATAATTGATAGAAAATTTTATTTTTATTTTTTGGATTTATTATTTATGGTTTTAATTTAATTATTATTAGATTTAAAGGAAATTTTTATTATTGTTCTTTAAAATATTAGAAAATTTACCGGATAATTGAATTTATCACTAGGTAGTAATGTATAGTATATGACGTATGAAACTATGTAATTTTACTTTAATATTTTTGCCATTTATATTTTTCTTCTTAATTATCTCTCACAATTCAAGTCCTTTATATTAAATGATCTATATGATAATTCACCACACATGGCTAGAAATCTTAAAGTTATTTCAGCTTTGATTTCAGTTCTGATTTTATTAACGACATTAAATAAAAATTCTGGTTAAAACCGGATTTTAAATATGTTCCATATAGAATAAATTAAATAGAAAGTTCACTAATATTTTTCAAGATTATAATTAATATACGATATACAATATTGTATAGTAAATAATTTAAATTATACTTCAATAATTTTTTCTAGTTTGTTTATTTAATTTAAAGGCACTCGTAAAAATTTAACACAAGTAGGAATTGTATAAATGTTAATTATATTAATTATATACAGAGAGTATTCCTTACCAAAAATTTAGTAACCATTGCCCATTCGATTACCACCCCAAGGAGAATACTTGATTAGTATATAAGCATATAACATGTATATTATGTTCTTAAATCGCACCAGTATAATTTTCAATTTTTATGTAAAAATTAAATAAATATTCAATGTCTATTGTCCCCGTTCATTCTATATAATAATATTGAAATTTTACTTTTATTACTTTACTATTACTAATACTTCTGTACACAACTAATAATTAGTACTGAAATCTACACACGACGAAATTTGAGTAAAGAAAAAAAATTCTAATTTGAAATAAAAAAAAAAAAAAACTGAATCCAATAAGTGTTGAAAAAATAGAATCATGAGCCAAAAAATATCCGGTTCTTAATTTTTTAGTGATAAAAGTTCTATAAGGGGTTTCTTAAATAATTAAGATGTTGCGTTCAGGCACTACAACTTAAGTACAATAACTGTTTTTTTAAGAACCGATGCTTCTTAATTCGATTCCGATCCCTGCCTCCACATATTCCCATTATAATTACTTCATACATAGCCGACCTTTTAGCAAACCTAGCGAGGGAGCTAGAGGTTTTACAATGATGTTTATTTATTTGTATTTTTTAAGTTCACGCGGGGGTCGCGCATGTCCTATAGTGAATTTGCACCCATGATATTGCTGGTTTTGGGCAATATTTGTTAAAAAAAAAAAAAATAAAGATGCGGGAATGTCTTGGAATTATTGAACGAATAATTGACAATTATTTTTACATTGATTATATATAATAAATGATAAAACTCAATTTCTATCTATCGTATTTTTAATACCAATTTATTTTTGTTCTTGTTCACAGTGTCCGATTTTACGCAAGAGTTGTCCCAGATGTATGAACAGCATGCAGCCGAATTGCAACTGCTAGTAACAAATTTCCGAAAGAAAAACGTCGATCTCAGGAAAGACAGGTATACGACCGAATAGGACGACTCGAACAGTAAAAAAAAAAAAAAAAAAACAATTAAGTTTCCTCGAAAAATGTTCAAAAAATAAAATGATAATTTGGTAAATTTTTGTTTCAGAAAATTTACGTTATAAACCAATTTTTAGTGCATTAATTTGTGTTTCAATAATTTTTCAGAAGTACTTAAGTCTGAGTTATTCTTTTTTTTTGACTCATTAAATTATTTAAAACAATTATTTAACTCATAATTAGATCATTATTTTCTTTTTGTCGCCTTGGGAAACTGCTGATAGAATTTGGAAGGAATGTTTTTTTCTTTTTTTTTCAATTTGGGTTATTTACTTTATTGTAAAAGTCATATCAGACCGGGATAAAAAAAAAGAAAAAAAAAAAAAGAGTTTAAAAATGGCAAATAAATTTACAGTTTCATATTTCACGACGAAAAGTAGTAATTTGATATTTTCTTATACGACCAAATAATGAAGGGGCATCCGAGAAATATGAAACGTCCCGTTTTCGTGCAAACATGAAAATTACTTTTGTAAAATAAAACAGAAAAAACAAAGGTGTTATTGATTTATAACTATCAATCATATCATGAAATGTATAATATAATATATCTGAGATGAAGTTTTTACGGTTTCAGTATCGGTTTTATACAAATAATAATATTACATTAAAGCTCCGATAGTAGAATATGTTTTGTAATAGGATAAAATCTTTCACTAAATATTAACTATATGCATTTAAATTATAATATTAAATAGTCAATATGAGTTAGGGTCTCTTTAGAAAAGGTCCTTGAAAAAAATCATAATTTTAGATTTTCGTTCTGTCCGCGTTATTCAATTATAGTTTAATAATAACTGGGTCCCAAAACAGGTTTCTTCATAGTACGGTTAAACTTCAGATATATACATTTGTGATTTTTTTTTATCTAGGCCTTCATACCCTAGCCAATTATTTTACACGTGGGAGACGTTCCTGCAGGAAGTGGAGACGGACTCAAAGTCAATCGGCGATGTGGCCAACATGCTCGGTCGACAAATTTCAAGGCCACTTTTGGACAGGTCGTTTTATCGGAAGGTACAGTCGCGTAAAGTGTTCAGTCAAAGAGACTCGTTGGAGATAATCCTGCAAAAGGCTGAAGACAAACTATCAAAGGTACGAAGGACAAAACCGTGTAATAAACTCATGATAACCATATGTTCCTAATCAAAAGGTCTAAAACTAAGGATTTAATTTAAAATTATAACTTTTCTGTAAAATGGATTACACGCTATTTTTTAGGAAAATGTTTAGTCTGACAAATTACCGTTTAAAAAACATTTTAATTTTCCTAGTTAATAATTTCCTAATAGATAATACTAATTTACTATCTGGTAACGTTCGAAGGGTATTTTATTTTATTTTCTATCAGAAAATATTCAATTGCAACTTAATTCATTTTATAACGTATTTTTTATAATAGTCAACACATATTTAAAAGATAAAACACAATTTGTCTTAGATTATCTATAGGAATAATAAATTTAAATTGAGAGTATTATGTCTTTTCATTTCTACAATACAATAATATCATTAAATTATTACCAGTAATATCATTATAAGGTTTACAACAATATCCCAGATTTGAATGGCTGTCAATTCAATATAGATTTATAATATGATACCTACTCTTCTCTTTCAAAGTACGTACAAAGTATCAATGGATTTCAAAAATAATTGAATGATTTACGATTCTACGGTCGAGTGAAATTCCATTGGCGTACGAGTCTATCAATTTAATTAATTTATATTGTACTTTTATAAAGTTATAATGATTAATTCTAGTTATCAACATGCCCTAATAAACGCCGTTGTGTACTTTGAATGCACGAAGTGATGTATTAATACAAATTAATTTGTTCTATTTAAAAGTGGTTTTTTTATCATTAAAAACAAAATATCACTAATAAATTACGTTTATAATGCAGTGATATAATTTGTAGATTAGAAACGGTATTTTTTAAATCAATAAATTACATTTATTTAAACACCGATTGGCATCAATTAGTTTTATTATTACGAACGGCGTACAGACAAGTTAAAATTCGGTTACCAAGGTAAATACACGCTAAATACAGAAAATGATAACTTAACATAAATATATCTAAATAAAAATGTTATAAGTTTGTTTTAAACTTCGAAATATTAGTTATCTTTATTGGTATATTAAAATTTAAATACAAATTTATGTTAAAGATACGCATATAGTCTTAACATTAAATAAACGCATGTCATATGTTTACGTCATAATAAATAATAATTATTAAATATGTTTAAAATTAAAAAATTGATTAATTCAAAATGTATAATACTCTTATAAAAATAAAAATAAATATTAAATATAAATAATAGTAATGTATATCTATATAAGTAAAGTTAATATATCATAAAAATAATATGTGCCGAGAATATTCAAAAAAGGTTATTATTAACAACAAGTTTCGACTGTAAGTCATCATAAGGTTACAAATAAATAACGAAAAAAGAAAACAAAAAAATGAATATAAAAATATATCTATTATGTTAATTAATTTCATATATTTTAGTATTCCTTTTTTGTTTTTTTATTATTAATTTGTAACCTCATTATGACTTAAGATCGAAACTAATTTTTACTCAATTTATTAGTATTAATAGTTTTTTTTTAATACTCTCAGCACATATTATTTTTTCATAATATATTAATTTTACTTATGTATATAGGCATATTGTTATTTTTTATGTTATAAAGTATATAAACTAATTGGAAAGTCTGTGGACCTAATTTTTGAAAGAGTGTGAATATTTAACTGCATTTTTTAAAAATCGTCGAATTTTTTATTTTTCAAAACAAAATGAAATAGCCATTTTGTAGAGTGATATATCGATATTATTGAGAACAAATTTTGTTGAATTTTGAATAAAAGCAATTCATAATTTCAAAAATACAGCAAAATATTCTTAAATTATTGCTATCACTATTAAAAAATGTGAAAAACGTACAATCAAGTAAAAATTGAGGCCATTAGTTATAAATTTTATTTTAGAAAAATGCATTAAAATATTTGCAATGTATCACGAATTAGGCTTACTGACTTTCCAATTAATTTACATACTGTATATTTATTTTTATTCGTAATTATTGTAAATATCGGCATAATAAAATAGGAAAATAATTGTAATTTAAGAACAATTAAAATAAAATATAAGATAAATTATATATTAATTTTGATAGTCAAAATCCATCAAACAACATACTCTGTAAAAAAAAAATTGTAAAGAAAAAGTTAATTATCAACTATAGCTTATTCCATATCTGTGATAATTTATTACGATTCATATTATCACATTTGCGTATCGAACTCTATGATAACTGAAAAGAAATATGCGTGTAATAAATGTTAATATAGACATTATTCTTCTATACGTTATTATTTTTTGCTTATCACGTGTTGTCCGTATGATTCAATATAAGCGAACTCCATTTAATAAATATGTCTAAGGATTAAAGCTATAATAGTTTTCTTTCTAAAATTTGCTTTTGTCAATATTGATATATAATTAAAAAATAAAAATGAGCCTATAATATGTCTTATCACTAATTCGTATTACCTTTTGTACTATTTTTATATATTATTTATGTAATATATTAATAATTTTAATACGAACATTGTATATTAATTATAAATAACATTGGCGAATAAATATCGTTTTTTTTTTTTTTATAATCTACAGTGCAGAGAAGATTACAAACGTTCCTTTCTCGCCCAGCTGTCGTCCCCCAATAGCTCAGCGTCCCTATCCTCGTATCTTGACGCACACAACGCCTATGTTACACAACTCCATGCAACCAATGGTATGGTCGACCAGTATAACCAATATGTACTACCACAGCTCCTACAGGTAACCATCGTAAATCGAGCGGTATCCAAAACGATAACAGTTATATAATAATAAAGGACGAAAAACATGATGTTTAAAAAAAAAAATTAAAAATTATGGAAAATAATGTTTTAGAGACATTTTTGTTCATAAAAATTAACGTTTAAAAATAATTTTACGAATATTAAATTGATATTGTTAAATTGTTTTAAAACATTAATTTTTCTGGTCAAAAATTACCATAAAACATTTTACACAACAAAACTTTTTCGAAAACATTCTTTTATTTGTTCTATCTGACGTTTTTCTATATTTTGTAATATTTTATTTTCAATCTATTATATAGGAATTAGAAGACGTATATTCAGATCTGTGTCTGTCCCTGTCGGATGCGGTTCTTCAAGAATCCGACATCATATACAATAAAGTAAATATATCCATGTATTCTTTTCTTCGGCATTTTAGCTAATTTTATAAATTATATATATAAAATAAAATACATAAAAATATAAATTATGTTTTTGCGATAATAGAAATATTATCAATTTCTAAAAAACACGTTTCTAGAGCATTGCGGTTTTCACCGAGGAAGTATAGAAGATGCTTTTTTAAAATATTAATTTAGTTAATTATATTATAGTCGAACGATCAGTCAAAGAGATACAATGCTTTGGGATCGCAGTGCCGGCAGTTAACGCCAGGTTCGGATTTGATCGCGTTCGCCAGGTCTCTGACACCGTTGCCTACCACGCCGCATCCATCGCAGCGGACCCGAAGCTATTGTCCACCACAAGCTCCAACGGATACCGAAGGCATGGTTATAGATCCGGTGGTCACGGCAAGTCATCCAGTCTTATCATAATTATATGTGTGACGTCTCTTTAAAAAATTATGTTTTTTTTTTTTTTTTTAAAGTTTCAAAAAAGTTTTTTTAAGTAAAAAAAAAACCCCAAATGAAAATAATGATTTGATTTCAATTTTTCTTTTTTAAGTTTATCATAGAAACTTGTTGTAGAAACACAAAAGAATTAATTTAATTAGAATAGAATTAGAATGTATTTTGTATGAGAAAACTGAGGATTTTCCGGCTAGAGTAGGAGTGCACCATAGTGTGGCTTTGATTCTTTATTTATTTTTCCTGGTATAAACATGATGAAGTACCACAGTGCATGCTGTTTGCAGATCATATAGTGTTGTCTTGAATGAGTCTTGAGGAAGTGAATGGTAGACTGGAAGTATGGAGAGAAACTCTCTAGGGGAAGCTATTAAGGATTAGTAAGAGTAAAACAGAATATATTGAGTATGCTTTTGAAAATAGGGGACACAGATCAAATGTGGAAAGGCGAGTAATGAAATTGTGTGTGGATGTAGTGGGTGAAATTGAAACGTTAAGTATTTAGGATTTGTTCTGGGAAGGTATGAAATATAAGTATGAGTGAATGATGGGGAGAAAAGTGTCGGGTATTTTTAATGACAGGATAATCCCATTCAGGTTCAAAGGTAAATTGTATAAGACAGTAGTGAGACCTGATATGATATATGAATCGAAGTGTAGGGCGGTGAATAGAAAGATAGAATAGATTGTGATTGTGGCAAAGATGAGAATTTTAATATGAAGAGGAGAATAAAAAATAAGAAATTATTATATAAAAAGTAGTATAAGAGGGGTAAATGAGGGAGAACAGATGAAATGGGACTGGATCATGTTTTATGGAAAGAACATACAGAAATATATGTTGAAGAAAATAAGGGAAGAGGAACACCGAATAAGAATTGGGAGTGTAATAGAGAGTGATATTAGGAAGGTAGTTGTAATTGAGGAGGATGCGAGAGATCTAATTTGTGGAAGTTGAGTACTATAGGGAGGACCGCACCAAATAGTTGGAGTAGATGGCAAAACAGAAGAAGAATAATATAATAGAGACTTCCTGATATTCCGAAATATGTCCACAGTGTTAAAAGTGTTATAGTCTCAAAACAATTTTCACATTTAATAATATGATTGTAATTGTAAAAAAAAAAAAACTCTAATTGTATATAGAATATTAAACTCGAAATATTTAAAATGAACAAATTTAAATTTGAAAGTATTTTTATATTTTTGAAAATTTATATTTTTTTTCTACATATTATAACTAATAAGCCGAATGTTTATCATCTAATTATCCTATTATCATTGTCAATCATTTATATTGAATATTTAAAATCTTTGAGCTTAGTTTACTTAGTAGAAAAATGGTTGGTTGAAAATATATTTTTAAATTGTCGGTCTTAACAATAAATATAACGATAAATTGTGATTACACTATTTTATGATTTTTTACGTATTTATTTTTTCTTTCAGGAAGCTATGGTGCAGTTGGCACTAAAAAACGAACTGGTCGTCGACAGATTGGCTAGTCTGGACGTGAAGGCCGGATACGATACAATAAGAGCCGAGTTGATGGATCTTGAGTCCCAAATGAAACAAATACAAGATTCGGTGGAAACGCTTAAGCGCTTACAACAAAGGTTTTAATTACTAAAATAAAAAATAAATTTATATGTATACATATATATTTTATATGTGTTTAAATCAAAGATATTGAATAACTTTATCTGATTTGATTTAAATGCATATAAATATATATATATATTTATATAAATACATAATTAAATTTGTCGAAAAACTTGAAAATGAACTCTTAAAAATGTTTTCATTATTATATTTTAAATGGTCAAAAATATTTTATTTTAACTTTAAGAAGATGTGAGACCTGCGTATTATGTAAAATGAAGTTTTATCTCCGTAAATAAAATAATTATTATTCTGTATCCCTATAACCAACTGAAAATATACGAAACCAAAGTTCGGCATTCTTATCATGACTTTGTCACTTCTAATTTCTGTGAAAATTTCGTAAAGAGATTAACTATTTTTAAATCCTATTAATTTAAATAGATATATTTTTCTTTAAAATAAAAATTTCAGAAAATAAACAACGCTACAGCATAGATAATCTTGTTTACACATTTTGTAATAAATCGATTTACTTTAATGATAGAAATGACGAAATTGTGATAAAAATGTCAAACGTTAATTTCCAAAATGTTCAGTTGGTTAGACGGAGATAGCAAATGCGATTATCACGTCATAATAATATCCCAGACCAAAAATATCCCCGAAACACAATTAAAATATTTTTTACTTTCTGGAAATGTCCATTAAGATCAGTCTGTTTCCATTGTGTCAAAAACCGAAACTCGTTCCTTTCTTCTTTGATATATTGTACATTTTCCAAAAAAAAAAAAAAACATTATGTTCGAAAACCATCTGAAGACAATTTGAACGATTTCTATACGGATTTAAATGAACGTATTGCATAGTTAGACCTATTAAAATACATTACAGTTTCATTTAATGCATTTGTTTAGCGCAGAATGCAGTATTTAAATGATGTTAGTGCCCGAATTGTCGACAATATTGTATTTTAGTAATAATATATTCATTACCGATTGATTTTCTAATTAAACATCATTATCGTTCATATTATAGCATTTCTATCATAATATATAATATTTATTGTTATGTATTTTTCTAGTAAGTATATTATGAAAGAGCACGCAGTGAAGTATATTATCTGTAAACAGACACTCTATACGGTGCAAAACTGCGTGATATAATATATTAATAGGTGGTTTAAATCCACATCAGTCTTCGTGATACGGAATGAATATGAATGTTATCATTTATGTTCAAAGTGCAAAATACGCTATTCCATTAACTCACACCCCAATTCCACTCAAAGTGAACGAGTGTAACAAACGTTTTCGTTTCAAAGTGAAAACCAAAAATCATTCTTATCACACTCGTTCCGGGCGCCATCATCCACTCCGTTGAACTTAATTACCATTTACATATTATATGGTATTTATACGGTCTACACGTTTTGCCGTGGAAACAGATTAAATCAGAACGAACCGTTTTTATTGACGCATGTCTAAAACGTATTTACAATTTTTAAAAAGCTATTCGGCGTAATCACGGAACGATCAGAAATTTTCTCACATTTACATTGTGATTATACTGTTTGTTGGAAACTACGTGATATTACTGTTCATAATAATGTCGTTCGGATTTATTAGGAAATTTTCAGGTGTAATCATAATGTAACTTGAATCGAAAGGAAGTTAGTTTTCATTCGCGCCAAGATTATGAGCTACTTTTTCGAAATGTCGTACATACATTTTTGAAATAATCACGAGAATGTGCGATGCACTTTTTCATTATATAACACGCTTTGGCATATCGAACAATCTTCTTCTCCATTTTCTCGTGTTATACTAACTTAGCAAACTTTTAAACTAACCATAACAACTTCATCTATATTTATTGAATTTCTAAAAATGTTTTCTATTATAGTGCATTCATTAATTGTTGTAAATTCGCCATCCATGTTGCTCTAGGTTTTATGGAACTCTCTCTTTCTATCTGTCTATTTTTGTATTGAAACCAATAGATTGATTTATTATCATCGTAATATTTCAATCTGCAATTGGTCAGTTATCTTAGTTATATATATATATATATATATATAAAATCTCCTTGTACGTGATTACTCTTGCGTCATTTTTTATTTCTTCTATGAAGGGATTTCGACAATGTCCCCCGCTGTCCTATTTCATTTTTTTTTTTTTGTTTGTTATATTTTCGATCATTTACCACCAGCGTCTTTTTACTACTTCCGTTGATATACGTTTTTATCCCCCATAGCCATCCAACTATTCCTCATTTTTCTTTCTATCCGGTTATTATATTTTTTCCTTATACACATCTAGCACTATATCTCTAGGGCTTCTATAGTGATATCTGTTCAGATTTATTTATAACTCAAGGAGTATATTTTGATAGGTTTTTATTTATACAGTTGTTAATTTCTCTATATTTTCCTTTTAAAAATTTGTGAATAATATCGGTATATTAATAACTGTTAATTTCTCTGGTCCTAAATACGGTGGCTGATTTTTTTTTTTGAAATTTTTTTTGAGGTGATTACACAAATTAAGTAAATTAGATGAGGCTCAAACAGTTCGATACCAAACTCGAATATGAAGTTGAAATCATTCAAATTTCAAAAATCATCAAAATTGAAACCGTTCGAACTGAAGTAACCGTTCCGAACCCCGTGGTTCCAGCTCGAACTTAGCGAATGATAGGTCAAGAAAATGAAGTTCGTCAAATTTCAGTTTCATTGATTTTGGATGGTAATATGTACAAGATTGTGAATTAACTGCACTTAGAGTTCAAAATCAACGCTAAATCTAATAGTTCAACACCTGAATTTCGGGTTCGTCCTAACATCTACCGAGTATACATATATATATATATATTCAGCTATTTATAGTTTTTGCAAAAGTACGGCATATAAAAAATATAAATACATAAGAAATGGTAACAGAGCAAAAAAAAAAAAAAAAATGTATTTAAAAATTTTACCTATATATTTGTATATATTTTTTCGCGGCATATCGTTTATTTAAATTGTATTACCAAAATGCAGACTTATCTGTACAACAAATAGGGTTTTACACGCGTTCGACGTGTACCTCTTTGCAGCAGACGACGGTAAATCGGACGGTGACAATCTATACCGGACACGTGCGAACCGAGTCCGGTGTGTGACATCGTGTTTTATCGCGTGGAAGCGAACGCCGGCCTGAGGACATAATCACAATTATGAATTAATATTTTATCGTAAACGACGGCGTGGAGAGTACATTGTCGACCGAAAAACAACTCGGTGGAATACGACCGGGACAACGGTGACGACCTCGTTCTATATAATATAGAAATCGTTATCTTTTTGGTTTTATTTTGTAATTTTTTTTTTTTTTTCCGTTTATAAAAAACGGCCGTTCATATACAAAAAACTGAACGGCCAAACTCCATTGTTTCGTTTTATATTTTTATTTTAATTTTTTCATTCGTATATTATATTGTATAAATAATAATGTAATATTGTATATATATTATATATACATGTAAGATCATCATACTTGGTAAAACGCATCATAATATCTGGAAGATCAAAGTTTTAATAGTTTAATGTATTGTTCTATCCAAAACTGAAAACTTAATCTAAACGAATTAGCCTGAAACAAATACAACCATCATAAAATATACGAATATATCGAGTTATCTAATTAGATAGATTTTTGAAAAAATTCATTTCGAAGTTTTAGTCGAATTTTTAATTAAAATTTTTTTTTTTATTTGTTGTTTTGTTTTTAATATTTTTTTTTTCATTTCAAAAACTTGTGGACCGAATCAATATTAGTATTGTCGCCTCGAATATAATAAAAGTCAGACGACAAATCATCTAAAAACTTTTTTCTTACTTAATTTGAAATTTAAATTTGTATTTTATTTTGCAGTTTAATATTTTTTTTTTTTTTTTCAATACCTATGTAAAAGTAGTAGGTATGTACTATGAATATTAAGTAGTTATGTTATTAATATGAATTACTACCGACTAACTTTGCATACATTATAAATTCTTTAAATTCCAATTATGAGTTTTATTATATACTTACACGTATATTAATTTTACTATCTGACTTCCAAATTATTATCTTATGAAATACAATTATAACTGTCACTATAATACTATCATAAACAATTTTATCATATTATGTATTATAATATATACAATTTATTGTAAATAATACTATTTTGATCGATTATTGTCATAATAATATTGTATATTTCTAAATGTTGGATTTCGAAAATAATTTTATGTTAAAATAAATACATATGAAAATAATTTTCACAATGTTACTGTGATAAAATCTTACATAAATAAATAAACATTTTGGAAGTATTTTAAAATTACTTGAGCTACGAATTAAAATAAATAAATGAGTTTTTCATTAAAATGTGTTTCTTCTTAAATTATTTATAATTTTTAAATTTCCAATAGCTTAAGGAATTATTTTTCTGAAAATATTGACGAGGAAATAACTTAATTTCAATAAGATCGTAAATTTTTTTTATTTACCGAAAATTTCTACATTATTATTTCAAGTCCATTTAAATCATCAATATAAATGTTTTCAGTAAATAAAAAAGTTCCTTGTAATAATTTATATTTTTGGAGAGATATCGATAAGATGTTAAAAAAAAAAACAACGAATCTCACTGACTTGGTTGGCTAATATAATAAATCAAGTATCAGAGCAATAAAGAGATAAAAAATTAAGTTATTTTTAACTATGCTTATTATATATGTCAAACATTTTCAAAAGTATTCAACCTTTTCAACTAAGTTTAGTTATGTTAAGATTCCGAACGTATTTTTATATTTAAAATTTAAATTTTAAACTTTTAATTTAACCAATACATTTTGTATATATCCTAAAATCTAAATTGTACATATACGTACCTACCTATATATATATATATATATATATAAATATAATATAAATGCATACATGCCTAGAGTATTCGAAACTAAATTATTTCGTAACAACGACCATAAGTTGTTTGAATAATGTTTTCCAAAATACTAGATAATTAATTTACAAAAGCTTTATAATTATAGGATGTTAATGTAATCAATAATATATTCAATAGTCCATTTACTAATTTTTTTTTTTTTAAAAAAAACCTGAATTTAAAATCTTTGTTTATGTAGAAGACATTATACAGGATATTTCTTCTTTTTTTTTGTTTTGTACAAACTTCGTGAATGACTTCATGCCAGTGAATACAATCGAAAACCTATTTTGCGTTTTACAAATTGAAAACTTTCAAGGATACTTACAGCAGCTATTTCAATTATAGTTTTAGATTTATGACAAAACATAATATATCATGGTATTTACTGTCTATCCCCCCCCCTATATAATACGTCTATTTTGATATGTCACACGATTAACGCCGGAGTATGAAAATCTCGAAAAGTATTACGATGTATCAAAATAGTATTTTTAGGGGACGAAAAATGTGCCGAGAGCATCTCATTAAAATACTGATTTAAAAAGTATATATTATATTACAAAACCATATTAATTACAGTATTATATTAATTATGCGCTTGTAAAACACATTGATTGCGTTGTGCACTGTGAAAACTAAATATAAAAGTCAGAAATTGATGAAATTTATATTAAGTACTAGTATTATGTGTATTGCAATATTGTAGTTATTGATAATTTTTTTTTTTTTTTTTTTTTATTATTATTCGTTTTTAGTTATTTTTTTATTAACATTTATATACTTTAAAAAGGTAATAGTGCTTCAAATCGTAATTTTAATTGAAAAATATATGTTTCCGTCACGTTTGGCCATCCGTCATAACGCCTATTTCAATCATTCGCACGATTTTCGACACACGTATTTAATATTCGGTCGCGGCGTGTAAAAATCGCAAATATCGTGCGACATCATATCGAAACAGAGGGTTTCGGGCGGTCGGCAAATCCCGTCATGTATTTTGTTTCGCAATAAATGTAATACCCAGTGAAATAGCTGTACTGCATAATATGTGCCCGTGTACGATGGAAAGTTCCGAATTCGCGAAACGCAGTTTTCGATGGCGTTCTCGACGTTTTGTACGGGATGCGGAGGATAGAGAAACACCCTGTATAATGTAAGTGTATAAACGCTCGGCGGACGTGTTTCCGTACTGGACACGTTTTATTTATTCCGTTTACGTTTTTATCATTTTTCCATCACGTTGGGTCGGGTCAGGTGTATACACGCGCGTGCCACCCGTCAGTGATTTGTTTACACCGCGGTCCATTCACTGATCCGTTGATCGAAGTGGGTACAATATAATAATAATCGAATAAATCCCGGCCAATGTGTAGGTGATTTTCGTGTTTTTCGTGTTTTTTGTGTTTTTGCAAGCTCGATGTATATCACGGTTAATCAGTGTCATCCCGTGCAAACCATAGTGTATCGCCAACGCGTCCGTCAACCGATCGAATATTTTCACGTGGAATACCGAAGTACCTACATCGTGTAAAACGTGTGAAAGCCATTCGACCCGCCCCCGTCAATCACAATAAATAATAAAAATAA
The DNA here is from genome assembly GCA_025469235.1 of Pemphigus obesinymphae. Classification (NCBI taxonomy): domain Eukaryota; kingdom Metazoa; phylum Arthropoda; class Insecta; order Hemiptera; family Aphididae; genus Pemphigus; species Pemphigus obesinymphae. The sequence goes on from JAIPRL010006341.1 coordinate 20,365, forward strand.
CACCTAAATCACAATGCATCGTTTCGCGTTTTCGTTCAATCTGCGAATCGTCCGTCATTTCCATTTTATACGTGTATAATAGTATACGCACCTAACCTGTGTACACACGACCCGGCGTAGATATTACCATCAATATGGTCAATAGTATTATAGGTAATAATAATTATGACGATTATTATTACTGTAGAAACGATTTTAAACGACCACCTGCGACCGTCGTGAATTAATCGTTTTACGCGCACGAATGAATTGAAAACTAACGGCCGTTTCAATGTAAATCGAATTAAACGTAAAAACCCGGTCAGTATAGGTATTTGTGGGGCGCTGACAGCTCGGGTGGTATTTCCGACCGGAGCTCGAATCGGACGCATACACTGGACGTAGGTACATGTGAACTATGACGGTTAAACATTTTACAACTTTATAGTATATCACCTAACCTAAAACACAACCACAGTGCTATAGTAAATATATTTGGTGTAAAGTTTCGGCCATTTTTATTTTCCCATTTATAACGATGTTCGGTTTTTTTTTTTTTTTGGTAGTTATAAACATTATATAATATCATCAATATACCTATACACAGTTGGTATAACCGGGGCCAGATTACTAGGTAGTAGTTTTCCAATTTACAACAACTTTTCGTCATATTTCCCATACAAAAGACTTTTTAAATTACTCGAAAAATCGAAAAATTACTTCTAAAAAGTATACCGATCACGATGAATTTCCTATCAAAATTTTTTTTACCAAATAATTCTTACATTACTCCTTCTGCTCAAAAGAGTATATACATACACGAAGAAATAAAAACACATCGTTCTATCAAAATTACTTTTTTCCCGTGTGTTTTGTACATAAATAAATTTTCTTTTTTTTTATAATAACGTTCTAAGAGTTAATTAGAGACCAAAATGTATATCTAAATAAATATTAGTTAAATGATATGTTTCATTTTTCAGTGTATTTTTTACCTAAAAATCTTTGATTTTAAGTTTTATCATATTTATTTTAACGTACGAGTACAATGAACGAACAAAACTTAACCTGTTATTAACTTGCTCACAGACTATAATTGTTAATAGTTAATAGTATACCAAAGTGAATAATTGGGTTGAAACGTTAACAATAACTTAATTGTAGCTCATTAACTAGTTGAAGTCCGTCCTTTTCTAACAATAATATTTATTTATTATGATTTTGACTTTAATATTAGCCTAATAATATTCATGCCATATTAAAATTAATTTTAATAGTTTTAAAAAAACTTTTTTTTCAAAAACTAATTTATTAATTAGTTTTAATTAATTATAATTTTTTCGATTTTCAAAATAATTCCCACTCCATACTTAATAAATCATAGAATTAGTTTAAACACAAGTATCGCGATGGCTACTGATAAAAGTAGATTTGTTTAAATATCTAAAAATATCGTGCACGGTGTACACACTTCATATTACATAGTTTTTGTTCAAATCGAGCAAAATATATATATATAAAACAAAAATTCAAATTCAAAAGTTTATAGGAGAAAAAAATCATCAAATTCTTATGCATAGAGTCTATCAAAGCTTCTTTTTCTTCATATTAAATTTAAAAAAATAATAATATCATGTGTATGCAAAACATTTTTCATAGTGATAATAATGCAATGAAAAATATAATTTACCTAATAATTGAAAATATCAAAAAATACAATAAAACAAAAAAAAAATTATCTAAAAAAATTTGAATTTAATATTTCATTGCAATTTCAATTCAATCATTAAATAATAAATTACATAGATAAAAATAACACAAAATATGTATATTATGGTTACCATTAATCTGAAAAAGTATTGTTCGCTTAATGACTATATTTACAAATACTATGTCGTCATATATATAATAGATTTCGATAGATAAGGTCAATTTTTATCACGTCATTTTTAATCAATTGTACACATATATATATATTTAAAAATAATAATATAATAACTTAAATGATAATTTCAAAATTACATATGAAAATACATCGTATACAAATGCTTAGTTAGTTTTATAATATCTTCTTTGAATGTCAGTTGTTTAAAATAATAAGTAGTCTGAAAATACGCATTTGTTTAGAAATTAGATTACTATTTTATTCACATTTATATAGAAATTTAATTGTATTGGTAAAACTTGTGGAATGGAATTACAATATTTATTCGATATATTTTCCTTGGGCTTATAACGATGAAATTAAATATCGTTTATTAAAATTTTCTATTAATACGATTGCATTTTGTATTTTTTTGCTATGTCTATATTATAATTACATATACGTATAAATAGTCATAAATATAAATACAAAAAAATGTACCGAATAAATAAAAATACTGTTTTTGTGATGTAGGGGAACATGGGGGAAAATCTTAAATGTTTTACTATTTTGTTAATAATTTTACCAATGTAGAAAGATTTTTTTTTTTTAGTAAAGTAAATAAATATACAACCAATGAAATAATTATCTGAAATTATAATATAATTAAATATTTTAAGTTAACGAAATATTTATGAAAAAAAAAAAATGTATACTGTAGTAGTACCTGCAGGCATAATCTGATACCCGTAATGTATTTCAATTATAAAACTTTTAAATTTGATTTTAAATGTATATATTGTAATTTTATATGTTTGTACACTATTCCTTTGGTAAATTAACTGGGTCATTTTAGAATATATTCCATATAAAAACCACAGAACACAAGAAAAAAGATGAAAATTACAAAATACCTATGTAAAATTAACTAAATTTAGAAAAAAAACTAAATATATTTATCATTATGCACATTATTTTTTACCGTGAGGCTATAATTTCACACACAATAATGATTTTGATAAAATATTCTAGTTTACATTTTGTAGATTGTAATGAGTTACGAAAACCTAGATATTTCAAATTTGTTTATTGAAGTTCAAATAGATATATTATAAAAATGACGGATTTTTTAACACAATAAACGTTTTCGTTATTATTAGTTGGAATACATTTACATAAACGACTAAATTTATCGGTAATCAATAACCGAAAATTTGGTGAATAAATTATGATGCCATTTTTATTAACCTGCCATTATTGTAGTTCAAATAGTATCCACTATAATACTTGGCCCCATAATACCCTACCCATAAATGCATTTGAGGATTTATGCAATCCAAAACACGTTCAATATAATAATATCAAAACATAAAATTATTGTACCCATACAAAAAAAAAAAAAAAAAAAAAAATGCATTTTCCTTCAGTTCACTGTAAACTGCAAATTACATTTTTTATTTACACGAAAGAATATGCGAATATATTTAACATATATATTTAATATAATATTTTATTTTTTTATTTTTTTTTTTTTTTATGTATATAGTTGTATAGCTATTCCGATATTTTTTGGGTAAAGTGTATTTTTTTTTTTAAATTTTTTTTTCATAAATTATTGAAATATTATATACTCCTTAAGAATGATATATTAGTATTAATAAAGTTATTATTTATATTTATATGACATTAAGTATCAATATGAGTACCTATATATATTATATAGTGTTTTACACTTTCGATACTCTTAAAAATAAAATTTTATTAAAACATCCAATGCACTTGAATTTATAATATTATACTTATACCTACTTATATTGTAGTACTTTATTGACCTGTTTTGATTACCTACTCTAAATATTATTGTCATTTCCGCCTCTATACTGTATTAAATCCATCAATATTCCACTGTGTATAGCTTATAACAGTACAATATTAAATAACTATTTTGGATGTAATGAAAATATAATACAAATATATATTAATTATTTTATTATGTTTCGAATAGTTCAATAGTCGTGTTTATATTAGATTTATACGTTATTTATGATTGTATTATAACTTCTAAGTAGATCCACTCATACTATCTCTACTTACATAATTTATGTAGTTTCATTGCGGAGTAGATAAACGATATTTATTATAAATTCTGAAATTTTTTATGTACAAATATTTCAATTCTGAAAGTATGTGGTTACAACTCGAAATATAAATATATAATACCCATCGATATATTGAAGATTTCATCCCCAAAGACATCTGCCTAGTTAGATATTTTTAAATAAACATTGATTTTAACACTTTAAAGTAGATTAATGTTCTAATTTAGTATATATTTATAGTATTTCGCTTCAGAAGTAAAAAAAAATATATATATCGTAAAAAAACTTTTTTTTTTTTTTTTTACCAAAATCTTGGTCACCTTTTTTTGAGTTATTACATAATTCTTTCACAGATACAAAATTAATATATTACTTATTTACATATACCACTATAGATTATCACTTAGTTTTTTTCTAAAATGCACTACTGAAGTTCATAGGTTATAGGTAAATAATTGGGTAAAATTTAATTAAAAATTTATTTATTTTATTCACATATTTTTTTATTTAAAAAAAAAAACTTTTTATATCTATTATCAACGTGTATTTTTTTTATTTAAATAATTAGAAAATTACTACACATAAAATACTGTTGCTATTATAATTTATTTATGACAAATCATTTAAATTGATCTGGATAAGATAAAATATTCATAAAATATATCTATACATAAGGCCTACCTACTACTGATTATATAATATACTAAATATTGTATTATTTTTTTATATTATTATTTTACGAATTGATAACGATTTTAAACACAATTGAAAATTAATATTTAAATAACATTTTTTTATAAATGTATATGACAATTAATTCTAAACCAGAGTTTAATAAACACTCAATATGATTTCAATTACACAAGCATTTAGTTAACTTGTAAATCAGTCTAAAATACTGTTCAAAAAAATTGTAATGAACAAAGCCTAAAATAATTTCTAGTATCATTATTTCAACTTTTTTATAAACTATAATAAATGAAAAATATCTTTCTATTAACTATGGTATACTTTAAAAAACTTTTTTTTGAGATATTGTATTTAAATAATCTGACTATATCGTTTATAGCTTTAAAATATTTTTTATCTATTAAATTTATACATTTTTATTTCAATATTAATTTAATTCAGATTGTTCTATACTTGGACTGGACATATTTAATAATATAATTACCAATTAGTATTATTATTTAATTTGATTGTCGTTATATTTTATTTTTTGACTTATCGTAATCTATATTACCGTAATGGCTATTTCTGTAATACCTATGTGATTTATTACAAAATTATTATATTAATAGTTTTAGATTTGAAATATTAGGTAAATGTTCAGTTATTATTATTTTTTTTTTTTGCGGTCAACCGCACTTACAACATAATAAATGGGTATTTTATTTGGAATCTTGAGGTTCATACTATAGGATCATAGATCATGAGACAAAAATAGCAATAGGTACAAGAAGTATATTATGCATAAAAATTAAAAAGTCGTCTTCCTGTTACCTATTATGTTAGGTACAGCGGTACACCACAATTTAATATTTTATTATTCGTGTTGTTTTAATAATTAGCTCGCAAAAAATCATATTATATATATTTTTTTTTTATAATTTTATCATATTTATAAATTATAAATTTAAAATATAAAATTTCATTTACGTTGTGTATAATATCAATTGTCCACTACGATTATAACCGCTCCAAAACGTAATTTTATTTTTTTCTAAATATATCTATACGAGAATGCATGACTGGTTTCAAATGTTCTTAGATATTTTATGTAATTTGACCCATACATTTAAACATATTGGTGAGAGTGTTTAGGTATTACACAGAAAAAAAAATGAAAAATACATACGTACATATTGTATACATATTAAAAGCATAACAAATAGACACCAACATAATCGTGGACGGTATTAAGCTGGAAAACGTAAATAGCTATACATACCTCGGAAACAGGGTCACAAGTGACGGGTAAAGTGCCACAGACACTAAGGTGTAGATTAGCACAAGCTGAACAAATGTTTTTTTCAAAAAGTGAAAACTTCTAACCACAAATGTAATAAAATATATATAAGCATTAGAAAAACATGGATAAAAACACTTGTACGGTGTGTGGCGTTATATGGAACTGAATCGTGGAGAATAATGAAAGCGGACCGAAGAACAATAGAGGCTTTTGAAACGCGGTGCTGACGGAGGGAAAATTTCTTGGACAGCAGAACGATTGACTAATGATGAAGAAGTGTATCAGAGGATAAACGAAAGAAGATCAATATGGACGGTAATCGTGGAGAGCAGAAAGAAGTGGATGGGACATATCGTAAGAATAAAATTGCGCGGATAACGATACGGATAATCGAGGGAAAACTCGAAGGCAGTCGTATATAAAACAAATTAATATGTTGGATATAGGAAAATCGTCATGTATAGAATCGAAGAATGTCGCATTGAATAGAGAAGAATGCAGGAGTATTTTATCGTTGAACCAATCTACGGATTAAAAAAAAAAAAAAATACAAATATAAGCCTTAAACGCCGTCCCCGCCCCAATTAAAAAGGAAAAATAGTTCAGCGAGTATAACTTGATTGACTTTATCAACTCAACAGCCATCGTATGATCGTCTGATATGTTTCGTTTTGTACGTGCGTTGTGTTTGTCGTGGGGGTTTTTCTGCTTTTTCGAAGCTTTTCCCGTTATTATCGAAGAATGATTGTAAATTATCATTTTGCTCTAGCCATTTTATCGTTTTCCAAGTGATCTATGAACATTTTGTCGGAAATTATTACAATTTACTTCTTTTTTTTTTTTTTTTTTTTATTGTTGTCCCGTTTTTTAATTTTCAAAATATGGTCACTATATTTCGACTATTATTTATATAATCATCGAGTGCTATTGTTTTAGTCCTAATAGCGTTTTTGCGTTTGATTCCCATCGACGGTCCCCCCCACACACACACTATACTTATCGGCCCTTGGCCCCATAAAAATTTTCCACGGAGCATTATAAAAATGTTATAATCGTGCCTGATAATAACCAATAATAACAACAATCGTTCGCGAACAAATATGACACGAGTAGAACATAGATCGCGTACATTTCAAATGCGTACGGACCCTTTGTTTTATGGCCATAATTATTTGATGGTCGTACATCATAATAACATTCTGATTTATTGGCCAGCGCTTCATAGCCGAAACGCCTATATTTTGTTCATTACGAAATTCATATAATACATAATGAATAATATCCACGGACCATTATTGAGTTATAATATGTACTCCAATGCAGTGGTGGATTTGGGGAGGGACGCAGGGTGACGGAGCTACTCTTCATTTTTTTTTCATGTTGAACAGCGTACCCGTTAATTTATTTTAAATAGAGGAACGCGAGGAACGCAATGTTTGTTGTAATTTTTAATTAAAATTTTTAAAAATTATAATTTATTTTTGGAAAAATCTTGAAATTACGAAAATGAATGTTTTTAGTCCTTATCACATAAATGGTTTTAGATAAAA
>JAIPRL010006342.1:0-27827 GCA_025469235.1 Pemphigus obesinymphae
ACACACACACACACACACACACACACACACACACACACACACACACACACACACACACACACACACACACACACACACACACACACACACACACACACACACACACACACACACACACACACACACAAACGTCACCTCGTTTACCGCCAAATGTTACATAATATAATTCCCGGGAATCTGTTACACGTCAACACACGCACACGTACGCGTAGTGAGGGTAGGGTATTGATCATCATCATCTACCGTAGTTCGACAGTAGCAGCAGCGGTCCCGGCGCCCCCCGTATCCGCCGCCGCGGCCGTGACTCGAACAGGTGTCCCCCCCCATTCGGCGGCCGCAGTGGTGGCGTATGCGTCATGCGTGCGCACCACGTGCGTGACGGTGCGCGCGCGCTGCGTACGGCTTTTGCCGGGAGGAGGTCACGGGTGCGTGCGCGTTAAAAAAAACGGAGCCGCCGAGCGACCGAACCGTCCGAGATACGCGCCATGCGCCATCGCCGGTCGCCGCCGGAGGTCGCGAACACGACAGTCGCACACACACACACACACACACACACACATTGGGTGCGCAGCACCGGGACGACGCACTCCACGACGCTCGTATTTGCCAGTTCACACACACAATATAAACACGCACGTACACACGCGCGTAAAGACTCCACGTCCAACCCACACACACACACACACACACACACACACACGTATACTAATACGAGAGAGCGGGTCGCGTCACCGACACCACCCCGTCATCGACCCTTTCCCGCCACATCCACCACTGCACTCAGACACGCATGCACACACACACACATACAGCGTATATTATTAAATGCGCACGCGCACTGCGTCCCGCCGCCGAGGACGACGTCAACGCCACCACTGTTGCCGCCGGCGGGCGTGAAGCAACAGCTTGCACACACACAGGTAATCGCCTATATCGCTCGCTCCACGCCGTCATCCCCACGCCGTAAACGCTAAGCTCTTACCCTTCCGCCGTGTTGCGAGCATCGTTCCGTGTTTTTTTTATTTTTTATTTTTTATTATTATTTTTTTTTATTTATTTTCCCACTCAAATGGTTTTTATCGGTTATCGTCGTTTTTTTACGAACTTTAAGACGGACGTTTTTTCGTTTTTCGTTTTGCATTTATATGACAAACGACAGGTCAGACACGCGCATATGTTATTCAATTATAATATGTGAAATCCCTATCATTATGACGTAGTGATGCTAATCGGTTTTTCGTTCTTATAAACTTAACAATATCACCTTAAGTGGACGTGTAAATGTGTACATTTTTTTGTATACAAATATTGCCATAGGGTCTATGGCACAGACAGACATTTTCGGAATATTTAGGTGTCAAAATTGTTCAGTGACCCCCATTAGAAATGTGCATCGATATGCTGTAAACATTTTAATGCAAAAAATGTGTATATTATAATATATAATATAATATCCAGAACTATATACCTCGTTTTAGTTGATATTTTTAATATTTTAATATTTATATTATTGTTTCGACCATGGCCTACCCCAAATATATTCACTTTTTGTCGTTACTCGAATATTATAGGTTTTGAAAATCGGCATATAACAACTTTTTATTCAGATAATGATTTTCTTAAATACACACGGGTTATAATTTTTGTTTAAAATTCCATACTAATCATACACCCGGTTTCAATTATAATTAAAAAAAAAATTACTTTTAATTTTAATTTTACTCATCGTTGAAAATTTAGTTAGATTACCAAAATATGCATAATATTTGTAATTTATAAATATTAAAGTTGTAATTCACTTACTTGAAAATTCATTTAATTATATTAATTATTATAGCTACCGTATTACAGATCGTATTTACAAAGGTTTTCTTTCATTTTCTGAATAATTCTAACGGTGTTTAGGTTATCTAAAGCTGTGCCGATAACATTGCAATATTTTTATCGGTTATATTGTATAGAATATCTTACTCCCATTTATATTTGCATGTATATTGGACAAAATCATGCTACGCAGAACTTATAGTGGAGTTGTGGTTAAATGTATAGTTTAAACTTTTTTTTTTATCAATTTCGTAAGGAAGAATATTTTGAACTCATTACATAACAAAGTCATATCATTTTTGTAAAATGTTTTCAAACAAAAAGTTATAACTAGGTATAAAAAAAAAAAAAATAAAAAAAAAAAATTGGAAAACTTTAAAGAGCAGTAATTTTTTTGGACGACAATATTTTATCAAAAAGTATACGAAGTCGTTTCTTATTGAATATTATACGCATTCTAAACATTGTTATCTATTTTAATTTTACGTACCTACCTCATTTTTTATTCTCAAATATATATTATTTCTAATATACGACATTGCACTTTAAACTAGAAATTTGTCGAGGAGCGGCGACCGGTTTCCATCCCACTACCTCGTTATAGTCAAACTACGCTTTGTTGGCACATAACGCGTCAATATTTATTGACTATTATCATACACGTATACGGTATACCGCGTTATTTCGGTTAACGCTGATAATACCGGCGGGCGGGTGACGGACGAGTTTTCGTCCGCTACCGGGGCTCTCTCTTAACGTGCACGGAGTATAAATAATTTAGATACACGTAGTATACCGTTTATTATTATTACTGTACTCTATTACTCTAAAGGCTTATATATTGCATAATATTTAAAGTACGTAAAACTTTTCAAAAATTATATTATATTCTATTGAGCTATAAAACTGCACTTATTAATTTCACTTTGTTTATTGTATTAATGGAGATTATATATAAAGTCTCGTTAAACTAAACATTTTATGAAACGAATTGTGGTGACTTTATAATTATTATTATAAACGAAAGCATATAATTATAGCCATTATATACCTAATCCACATATTTATATATATATATATATTATATTGTTACAAATAAAATAAAATTAAATATCTCTTAGTTTAATACGTCTCTTAAATTTTGTATAGCTGTTAAAGATGATAAGAATAGTATTAAATATTAAATTGGTAACTGGATGTTCCTGAAAACCGGTAAATTCCCTGATTTTTCGGGAACCAAAAACCGACTACCGAGTTTCCATGTATTTTTAATCCCGATAATAATCTCATACGGGTTACTGGATAAAAAAAAAATCGTCATTTAGTTAAAACATTATTATAGAACAAAAATAATAAAATAACCAGTTGCTAACCGATATTAAAAAATACCGTTAGTTTACAAATTTGATTAAAATTAAATATTTTTAATCACTATATATACGAGTAGGTATACTATATAATATCACTACCTACGTGTTCAATATCATAAATGATAAAAAACAGAAAAAAATGTATTCTCAGAACGTTGTTGAACAATGTGATTGTCATCATATTTATGAATATTATACATTATATTATTTACTCATATATAATATAATATTAATGGATGTTGATTGATTATTGAGACAATCACTTTAAAAATAGCTAAAAACGATAACGAATAATACTATAGTAATAAGAACTACGAAGAAAGGAATACAAAAACAATAATTTGAGTTGATATTCGACACGACAAGCCTTGACAATTGTTTTGTATAAAATAAAAAATGTTAATATTTTTTCTTCAAACAGATAATTTCCGGAAACAATGATAATAAGCCTACTCTCGGTAGATAACAATTATGTTGTATTTGACAGCAATAATAGGTCATTACTTTTTATAAAACTATTTTAAGAAAAATTCGGTGTTATATAACATATATATTTAGAATAATTAAAATGAGATATTAGAGGTGAGGGCCCAAAGCTGTTCGATTTATTTTTATCAATAAATACCACAATACTCGGTGTAAGTAAACATTTTTCTAGGTAGAATTTTATTCCAGACAATTTTATAATAGTTTCACACCCTGATTAAAACACAAAAACAAAAGAAAATAAGTTGGTATAAAAACGGACTTTTCTCAATTTTTATAGATTGAAACCTATTGCTATTTCATTAAATTTTTTTTTTCAAGTTTAGGCGGTTGAATTCTATGTATTATTTTATTGATTTAGATTTCAAATTCTGACAACACTAAGGGTACCTACTTAGAATTTTTTGATTTTAAATCTTAAAATATATTAAGATACTTTAAGTTTTTTACTATAGAACATTGGAAACATAATTAGTATATTTTTTCTGAAAATAAGAAGGAAATTTTACATATTATGAAAAACCGATTACTTACCAAACTTAAAATTGTAAGTATGTGCCCTTAATTTTCGGAGGTCTAAATCATTGCAAGACCAACTTACTAAAATATTTTACTTTATTTAATCACGATGACTTGTACATAATATGCGTGTGACATACGGGAAACACTCAGTGGTACACACGGCCTGTGCGATACATTATACTAACGATAGTTTATTTATTACACAGATAATACAAAACCCTCACAGATTTAAAAAATAGCCTATGCATCACCCCATAAAACTGACATGTTTTCAGAGGTTTTAACGTTATATAAATGTATTTATTACTAATTTTGTTTGGATTATTAATAATAACTCAATTAATAAAACTTCATTCTAAAATTAAAAACATTAGTAATAATTAAGTAACCAATTGTGAATATAACATAAAATTAATATGGTAGAAATTCCAAATATTTATAGTACATATGGGTAGGTAGTTTTAATTATATGCAATTATTAAATTAAGTGGGTAGTGGGTAGTGGGTAGCATATATTGTTTAGTACCTATATAACTATGTTGAATTGTAAACTTCTTTATATAATATAGGTTTTGAACAATTTATGTCAAATAAAAAATGGTTATTACATAAAAAGTGATCTATACATATACAATCATTCGACGTGTTTTTTTTTAGCGTCGAAATTTTAATAATATAACTGAAAAAATATTTTATGAATTATCATAATACTATAGTTAAACTGTTGGGGTGCATCCACATAAAATGCAAACTCTGCAATTAGCTAGTACACTCTGCACTGTAGCACACACTATCATAAAGTTATCACTATTGACGCGAACACGATATACACATATATGCGTTGTATGTGATATATGCAAATGCGTGTCCTGTATTTGTATGTGATGTTTTCATAAAGCCTCGGCTTTGCATAATATAAAATACACAACTTTCTCGTAGAACAGATGTTTGAAAATTATCGTTTATAATTAACACCCGATACTATATATTTAATTGAATACAGTGAATATCGGACACTGCGGGTTAAATTGCAAATTTACCGGGTTTTCAAAATTAAAAAAAATTGAAATTTTTTATTGTTTTCATCGCATTTATTGAAAAAAAATTAGTACCGTAAATCATTTAAAAGTGCATGGTCTATTGCAAAGTAAAATATTAATATAGGTATATATATATAATATATATATATATGGGTAGGTTGAAATGTCAACCGAAAAATCAGTTTTGACGAATAAAAGAAAAAAATATTGTTCAAAATTAATATATAATAGTCAAGTGACATGTTATGTCTTACTATAATTTATAAAAATAAAATGAAATTTAACTATCGTTAAATCAATACAAATTCGTTGTGGATCAAAAATAAATTTAAATATAACTTAATGTTTTCATTAAACTTATACAACAGTTTAGCTTACATTCTATACATTCTAAAATAAATTAGTAAAATCATTTAAAACAATATTTACCGATTCTTTATTATTGGTTAATTTTTATTTTTCGAGCTTTAACTATTATTATAATTTTTAAATATTTTTGTCTTTAATTGTAATACCCATCAATCTTCAAATGGTTTGCTGGAACATAAAATGTATAATTTATAACGATGTATAACTTGAAATTATTAATAACTTTGAGTGTAATATATTTTATTGTTAAGTTGAATTTAAAGGATTTTTGTTTTAAAGATAAAACAATCTTTAAATCTAGGTTTTAATATTTATGTGTTCTTTCTTATAATGTTTGTCATTATTTTCTAATTTTTTTTATCCGGCAAGGTGTTTGTTCTATTTTTTATTTTTCTTATAGTATTTATGTTAGCCCATATTTTGTTTTACTCCACTTAAACTTTTATGTTGCATTTTTCTAGATGGTTGATGTTGAAAGTTTCAAGGTTTATATTTTTAGTACTTACTGGTTTTTATTAGTTAAAAGTTTTCTAAATTTTTTTGTTAGTTGATTTAACTTTTTGTCATTGTTGTTGATTTATTTCATAGGTTATAAAGTTATTGACATGCTTTTGGATTTTTAGTGTTATTTTATCTTTTCATTTCCAAAAAGATCAGGTGTATAAGCATTTTCTTTTTCCCTACCTTGCTTGTTCTCTCGAATTCATTTATATAAACCACTGACATTGGGGAGGATGGGAAGGTTACGTTTGGTGGAGAATCTTGAACATGAATTCAAAGCTGTTTTTTTCCTATTCATACAAACGTTAAAATGTTCAGACTAGATTGAAATCCATTTTATTCGATATCCGAAAGAGTATTGGTGATTTTGTATAGCGAATAATTGACTTAAATATATTTATTTAGGGTGTATTATTTTATTATATAAAAGAGTATTAAAAAAATGAGTCCTTCGAATATCTTTTTTACAAATAAAAGTTCCATTTCCTTGTGATTTTCAGAAAAAGTGAGGTGCAGTTATTTTGCCAAGCTTAACACTCGCATATATATTTTAGACTGTTATTAATTATATTATAATATCGTATTCCTGATTCTGAGTGGAACGAAGAATCTATTGGTTTTAATATGATGTTTATTTATTATTTTATTACTTATTATATTTTTTCTTTGTTTATACATTTTTGACCAAAATGGGTCAAGGTGAGGAGTTTTGTCGGTGGTATACATAGCATTTTTTGATTTTTTCATTGGTTTATTTAGGATTGAAGATGAAATTCTTATTGTATGCCTCGCATTTTACGATATACATCGTACACTGTACATCGTATACATACTAAAAGTGTATACATATTTATACGATGTGTATATACTTATACGGTGTTACTTATTTTTATTCAAGGGGGAAAGAGCAAATGGAAATAGAAATTAAAATTCTGGGCAAAGCCGGGTATGACAGCCAGTATATTATTTTTAAAATCCGTTTCGAAAAATAAATTTTTTTAATAGCAAATTAATTCTGTAGTTACAATAATAGTATATATACTTTTATGGTGTAAAGATACATACGGATTTACATATTTATATTGTAAATATATTGTAATTTATAAATTCTAGGCTGTTATGTAAAAGATAGTTTTCTTTAATATACCTTGCCAAAATTATATCCGATTATTAACTCATCAAACCCATTCTCAAAGTCTGTTATTCAACGTATTTATACACATGCAATATACATTAAGGCATGTAAATAAACTTTGAAGTTATACTAATAAAAAAAAATTGTTTACCCTAATAATTATGCGATGGCGTCAAAGTATAAATATTTACCAAGAATATTTTACTGTACTAGGTATTTATAATAACATTTAATAATAATTATTCTCGTATAATATTGCAAGGCAATACAAATATATATTATATACTATGCATTGGAATATAGATTTCTACGACCAACCCATAATAGTGACGGTTCTATGATTTATTATATTAAGTAGACTTAAGGAAATCTCGTATACTAGTATAGAATATAGTTGATACATTATAACCATATTTATTTGCTGCTTTTGAGAGATAATTTTTTGACCCCCCTCCCCCAATAAAATAAATAAATTACATTCAGCTCAGAATTACTTATCCCCACCAGTATCCTACCCAATATGCGGAGTACTCCGACCCCTATTGACACCCTTTGAGTGATTATATTTATTTTGATTTTTGAAGTATCTAAATAATTTTAAGAACAATTTTTGCTAATATTTATTGTAAGATGTTTAACTTACAACATTAAATTAGGTATTTATCTAAATGATACCATTATGCACGTATATATACAATTATTTGAACACTTATCGTTATTGGTACACATGGAAAAGTTAGTGAGAATTTTAATTAAATACAAAAGTTTAATAAAGGTTTATTCAATAAATTATTATATCGACCCCCTCCTCACAAACTAATTCAGTAGAGTCTATTATCTTCTTTGAAGAGCTAAATAAATAAATAAATAAATATTTAGATTAATAATGAAATGATCATGACAAAAAGAACGCATGATAGCGTTATATAACGTTATATCGTTATGATAACGATATTATCATAATAAAATGTAATTTATAATAAATTGTAATGGCCACTTTTTATTCGCTAGCACGAGTAAGAAAATAAAAATTACAAAAAACTATCTTCTCTCACGATATAATTTTTTTTTGTATACAAGAGTAAAAATTTCACGTTAAAATTTCCCCTGAAGACAATTTATTTTTAATGTTGAATATTTATAATAACCTTTTACGATAGGTATTGCAATTACAATGGCCTAAAACATCGGAAAATCGATTATAATCTTGGTATTTAGGATAATAGAATAATACTGATACCGGTTTTAAAATTTAGAATAATATGTGTTTTGATTATTTCTATTGATAACCTTTCTATTCTGTGACAATTTATGTGTGCATAACCTATAAAGAAATAAAATCGTTAAATAACTATTGTTAACCTTTAAGGAGATTTTAAAATCATATAATTATGATTTTCTAAAATAGATATTTAATAAATTAGATATATATAAATGTAATATAATAAATACTGATAAGTATAAAAATGAATAACTGTGATGTGTTGATTGTATTGTATTTATGATATTTATCAATTCGGTAACATAGTGGATGTACAGTATCTTGTATAATATATATCTTATCTCGTGCGTGAAGAGTATTGTAAAAAAAAAAAAAAACCAGTGAGGAATTGATACATATAATACAGATACGTGTATTGTTTTGATACATAGCGTAAATCTTCAAGAAGAATATAATGTAATGAGTATAATATGTTTAAAAATATCCACTATATAGGTATGGTCAGATGATCAGTTTAGAAAGGTAATGTTTTCCTGGGACAATTGTATTATTTGTGGCGCTTTCTTTTCTCGTTACAATTATATTGAAAACTCCCTAATTCTTACCTTTTTTTTATTAATACATTCATTCTGTTTTAACCCGCAACTGGTACATTGCGATGTCACACACCGCTGTATTTTTTTATCATACATATCTATTATAATATATTGATAACATAATTTGGAGGTAAAGTTATACCTCTGTATGGAGGTATAATGTATATGATAAGATAGACTATTGAGGTTACTTTGATTATCAAAAATTACAGTTATTTTTCAAATAAAATGTTCAGTGATGTATCGTACTACACTGTACCATTTACCATTTACCTACACTTTTACCTAAAAAAGGATGGATTTAATTGTTTTTTTTTTTGTTTTAAAAAAATGTTTGTACGTTATGTCGTATATTTTTATTGTATATAGGTTTTAACCTCAAAAATTTTTTTTACAAAATTTCCATTGAAATAATACGAAATAATAATTTTTTTGCAAAAAGAATTTTTAGAACGATTGTGCATATTATAATATTGTAATATATGTGCAAAAAAAATTCTCTAATACAGTCGAACTATCGTTACCATATGAAGCGGTGTGTCACACCATACTTTACCGGTAATGTTATACATTTTTCACTCTACCAGTTACGGGTTAAACCAACCCCTTTATGTAAGAATAGATAATTATCTGAACAGTAAATAATGAGGGAAAGACTAATGAGGGACTTTCACAAATTCATTCAGTGTTAAACGTATAGTGAATTTCAGGCGAAATTTTAGATCAAAAATCTCTAGTAGCACATACATACATCTCCCGGGAGGATTACAATTCTATCTAAAACTTTCGTTTATACAGTATTCGGATCATAAAATACAACATCTTATATACCTAATACGAAAGTTGGTGTATATGTACATTTTTACAATAAGTAAGGAGTGTACAAATTAGTTCTTAAAGTGTTAATGGATACATTTAAAACAGTTGTTAAAGTCTATTGACTTGGACAAATAAGTCGAATAAAAGGGCAAATGTTGGTTTAAATGTGTATACTCGTATGTATATATATATAAATATATAATCATGTAATTACAACACACATAACTAAAATACTAAAAATATTCGTTACTTCTTATAAGATGGAGTAGTTATAATATAATACATAAAATAAAGAGTGTATTATAAATATCACTATGTGGAGTTTTGGTTTATGAAAATTTTAAAACTATAATATTTTAAAATTTTTAACTATTTATATTGCTCATATATAACTGAAAGTAGTTTACCTAACACTATTTAATGAGTATAATTTATACTATGATTACATTTATGCTAAGTATAATTTATAAATATATTTGATGTAATATTTATTATATTGTAAAATTAACTTTTCGAGTTTAGTCAGTTATATAGTTAATTAAATACATAAATTAGAAACACATGCGTGTTGATCGTATTTGCATATCTCATATAAACATTTTAGAGTAGCTTATGGTTTATATACTACCTATCTATATTAGTCATAAGTTTTGTAAAATTATTTTAATATATTAATAGTATAAAATATTTAAAATTTACATCCATAATATGTAAATTTTTATTAATATAACTAAGGTTGTTAGAGCACAAAATATAATATTTATAGAATATTGGCAATTCATTATATATGAAATGTACATAAATTAATGTTAATGTGCAAGAAGTTTAATCACTTACAATTCTTAAATTTTAATTTCTTCCTAAATTTCTCCCCTTATATCTACTATTTACCAGTAGAAACTGCTAAAAGAGAAAGATTTTTCGGATTTTAATCTTATCAAAAGATTTGTATTCATTAAAATTTTTAATCGGTTACGTAGGGAAAATATTTAAAGCTTTACAACTTATTGAATATATAATTGAAAAATATTTTATTGTTTTTTAAATTAATTTATCAAAAATAATTTTGATTTTATGGCTTGCTAAACTAAAAAAAAAAAAATAAAAACATTTTCCTACATAACTTACAAAAAAAGGTTTTATTTTTTAAAATATATTAAAAATAATAATCGCACATAGGGAAGTAAGGAAACTAATCTTCCACTTATTGGTCTAAAACTATAAATATTTAAAAATATGGGACTAACAGCCTTAATAAAAAAGGAAGATTCAAATATTTATATGAATATGCCATACAACACATATAATCATTGGTTTTATATAACACAGTTTTGTTTATTTTAGATTTAATTATTAAAAGAAAAACAAATTATATGTACTTATTGTTTTGTTTTAAAATCGAAATATTATTGTAGATGAACTATTAGGAAAAATATCGTAATTCATTTTAATTACGTGTTATTATAAAACCATATAAATGGATTATATTTTATTAATATTAATTTAATTAAACAACAACTTTAAAGCTATATATATATATAAAAAAAAAATGCATACAGTAATTCAAAAATATATATTAATTAAAGATTTTACTTTTACTTTTAAAACTATAACTTGTATATGTGATTTCATTTTGAAAATACTATTAATTCACATTATTATTTATATTATATTTAATGTATTATTTTATTCATTATTTGATGTTTTTTTTTTTTTTCGTTTCAACGAAAATAATAGTAGTAATAATAATAATAATAAAAAAAAATGTTACGCTGCAAAGGTAAAAGATGAAACAAGTGACGATAAAAAGTTTTTCGTTTTACTTATATATACTTATTTTATTACGTATACATATGTGTACAATAAAATATTTTCGAAAACGTCAACGTGCATAAAAATGACACGTTCTCTTTTGCAAATATCCTCTTTCGTTTATGACGTAATAAAGACTAGAATTCATTTTAATATATATATATATATATCGAATAGATATTATGAATTATTACTGCTTTTCATTTCTTTCAGTACCTATAATATTATATATTTTTCTATTTACGGTTTATCCGTTGTTAGGATATTGTGGCACGATCGAAAAACAAATGTATGAAAAAATGAAGTATAAACGACGATAGGGAGCTGAAAAGGACTAACGAACACTTGTTTACTTGGAGTACAAACACTATTTGATACCGTTGTTTCTCAGTATTTTTATTCTTTTCATCCTTTACATCATTGTCGTTACACCAACTTATCTGTTTCAATCTATTTAATTAGTCTATTGTGTTTTCTTGATTGTCATTTGGTCACGTACACATTTAGTGCAGAGGTTTATCTCACCGGGAGACCTTTTTGCTTTTCCACTACATTCAAAATATTCATTATACTTATAAGTTATTTTTTTTGTAATAAACCTTATATAACTCTTAACATATTGGGCGGAATAAAAAAGTAGAATACAAAAAAGAATAACAAGCAGTAACCTTATTTATTAATATTTATACAATAATATCTAAAACTATCATAATCGAAGAACTTTTATATTAAAGATATGATATACATCAATATATTACAATATATGTTTTTAATTGATCAGAACATCACAACCATATTTTATTAATTGTGTACAAGAACAAGCCAAAGTGTACGAATTGTAAACTTAAATTTTGTAAAATTCATACATTTTGGAATTTATAAGTATTATTTGATTATACCTATTAATATTTCTTTCACAAAAATTCAATTTTTAACTATTTACATAATAATAAATAAATATTTTTTGAACGTAAATCAATAAAACTGATAATATTTCAAATTTTTATCTCAAGTCAATTTTATAAATTTTATCATGTAGTGGCGTACACAGAAATTCTCAATGGGGGGAGACCCCTATTATTGAAAAAAATTAAACATTGGTAGTTTAACCACTGACCTTGAACCCTACAATTTACACAAATATAGCACATAATTGGTAAGAAATCAAGACTATAACAAAAAAAAAAGAAAAGAAATAATAATAAAAATGCCACTCCTAAAACCTAAAATTACCAATTTAATGCAATTAACATTTTTAACATCCCAAAATTTTTTAAAATTTTTTCGTATTAGTAAAGTTCAACATTATATAATTGTTGAAAATGTCAAGATTCTTGGACAATTATAAATATGCAATTTAATAGCTCTTCTGTAGCATATAATACTACCTGTAGTGAATATAACTAAAATAATAAAATAATAATTATAAATAATTGTAGTTTTGTTGTAAGTCTATAGTTCCATTTTATTATTTATAATTGAAAAATAGTCTTTATTTATTAATAAAATATTAGGTAATTGATTATAATTTATATATTGATATAATGAAATATATTAAATGGTCAACTCGACATAAAATATTATTTTTATAAATCCATAACACTCATAATGTATTTCAGATTTTTATTTGCATTTAAAGTCAATTTTATAAAGTTTCGTGACAAAGGAAATGCGTATTATACATTCCATTATCATTAACTATAAAACGGCGATATAAATAGGAAATTTAATAGCATTCCTGTAGGGAATACAACTTTAATGTATACAAATAATATTGTATATTTTATGTTATAACGGTAATTTAATTTAATTTTATGTTTTATTTATATTTAAATAAACCCCAATGTATATATTACACTTTTTGTTTTAATAATATATTTTTTTAAAGCCAAATTTAACTATTTTAAAAGTATATTATCGTCGATATTTTTTAAACGTTACCTAACTATATTATACATATTTTAATTTGTATTTTTCTCAAAGACGTATTTCATAATGTTTTAAATTTATAATTGAGCAAAGTATAATATAAAATATATATATATATTATTTAAGTTTGGAAAATATACGTATATGATTATATAATTTGTAAATAATTTATAAATATATTATAATATAATATAATTTATATTCATCTATAAAGAATAATTATTATTTTTAAAACAAATAATTCTATTTATTTTTTTGATTATTTAAAAATTAAAAACCAAGGAGAAAAAAGGAAAAAGTGGAGAAAGCAAGAGAATTTGTATAAAATCATATACTCAGGAAAGACTAGTACAAGGAATGACGTAGGAGTGATATTATATGAAGAAATGAAAGGAAAAGTGGTAGAGGTGATTAGAAAATGTGATTAGGGTAATTGTGGTAAGATTAATATTAGATAAAAAGGTATTGACTATTATAGTAAGTGCATATGCTCCACAAGTGAGATGTAAGGAAAGCCAGAAAGAAAAGTTCTGGCAAGAGATGGATGAGACAATGCAAGGAGTACAAGGAATTGAGGATATGTGAGATGTGTAAGCAGATATAGAATAGATTATGATAGAGTGCATGGATGGTATGAATTTAGAGAAAGAAATGAAATTGGACTCTGCATTAATGTATGAATTAGCAATTGTGAATACTTTGTTTAGAAAGTGAGAAAAGGATTATATAACCTATAAGAGTGGAAGGAATAAATCACAAATTGATTATTTTATGTAGAAGAGAGGAGGTTTAAAATAGATTTTAATCTTTCGACTTAGAACTATTAAGTTTTTGTTTAGTTTTCTGATATTTAATCGATTCCGTGAAATCACATCCACAATAGTTCAATAGCTACTTATTTTAATATTAAACTTTATTCTGAAAATATTGTATTATAATTAGATTTAATGTGACATGTAATTGAGAGTATTAATATAATGTAACTACAAAGCTTTTTATAATTTATATTAATTTCAAGCAATGTTATTACATTTATTTTGTTTATCCATTATAATTAATGATTTTATTATTAAGACAAACGACTACGGTTTTGACGGAGTAATATTTTTTTAATCTATTGCACGTGACTTTATTTAGAAAATTTTATAATTCAATAGTAGGTTCATTTTTCAATAATATTTGTATTCAAATTATAATTTTAAACTAAAAATAAATACAACGATGTTTGTATAATAGTATGTAACCTAAAAATATAATCGTTTAAAAAAGTTTATCGTTTTATGTACCTAAATTTCAGTTACTTGTTTTTATATTCTGTTAAATTTCAGAGAATAATTTAATAAATCCTATGTTATTCAATGTTTTTAAATTATATATAAAATATATAATTAATTTTGTCATTGACGTTAGCGATCAAATCACAAGGTAAAAAGTTTTATTAACTAGGTATACTAACTTACTATCATTGGTGTTAATCAAACAAATTTAAATGTACAATTTATTACTACATATCGCCTTATTGGCCGAACATTAACAAACAAAAACATAATATTTGTATATTGTATAATTTATTATTCATATTATTATTTGAAATTATTGGAAAATTTTTAAATTTAATCAGAATATTTTAAGACTTTTTTACATTATTAAATGGGTAGGTATATTTATTTTATTAGTGTCCTATTGTCACACACACTTCATTGATTGAACCTATATATTGTTTATATATATAATAATATTATGTAAATTATTGTACTGTTGTATTAGCGAATGTAAGTTATTACATTATACATTTAATTTTAGATAAATCAATAATAATATAATCCGTGATGATTTTCAATTTACACATTGTTCACCATTGTGTTATAATTTGCATAAATTACTAGTTATTTATGTAAATTTTTGTTATGCTAGGTAGCGGAAGGTATAGATTGAGAATCAAGATACAACGTAAATATCCACGTTTTTTGTCATTATTATATTATGTTAATTCATTGTAAAGAGAAAAAATGTAAAATGCTTTTATGTTTAATTATACTAATTACACGTAACTTGGATTTAATTTGAATTAAAAAAATTAACTTAAAATAAATGCTGTAGAATGCAATAAATATTTTAGGATGTAAAAATTATATATATTTTATATAATTTAACAACCTAGAAGACATATTGATTGATAATGATTGTTTTATTTAATTTAATAATAGTCAATATTTTACGTTATACTTATGTCAACGTTTGATATAAAACATAATTCTGTTCGGCTATATTACATTTTGTATATTGATCTTTTTTTTGACTAATTTTTTTCATATAATGTAAAACGAGTGAAGTAATTTTTGGATAAATTTTAGAGGTTGAAAAATTATTCAAATGCTATAATTTAAAAGCACATTGCAGCACAACACATTATTCTTATTCTATGAAAAAAAGAACAAGATAATAGTATATTATAAAAATTCTGTCCAGATAGTAAAGTTAAATAAGTCAAAGATTGTCTATTGTTCTTCAGTCCTGGGACAGGATAGTATATTATTGTTATTTTAAATGTGAAAGCAAAGATAAACCATTGCATTCAAAAAACGATTTTGTGCGAACTTCGGTATAATAATATTTTCTTCATAGAGAACTACTCAGTAGTGCCTGTGCTATTTGGGACGAGAGAGGGGGTTGTTGAAGTAATTTTGTCAAAAAATTTAATAAGTAAAAAAAAATTATCATATTTTTTCGGTTTCCACTACATTAGTTTTCCG
This sequence comes from Pemphigus obesinymphae, assembly GCA_025469235.1. NCBI lineage: Eukaryota > Metazoa > Arthropoda > Insecta > Hemiptera > Aphididae > Pemphigus > Pemphigus obesinymphae. The sequence continues at coordinate 16,379 of JAIPRL010006342.1, forward strand.
ACAAAATACTTCCTTGGAAACGTAAATAAGCAAAAAGAAGATCATCAACTTTTTTTCGGTTTGTCAACTTATTTCCCGAGTGATGGATCGTCACGACCCGCTAAATCCTTTATCCCACCGACCCTGCTTCTACTTGACTCTTTTTATCTGAAAAAAATTATAGTCTTAAAATTACACACATGATTATAAAACAAAAACATTCATTCACTTCACTCAAAATTTAAAATACAAATATCAACTATACAACTAAAGAATTTATCAATGAAAATATTATAAGTGCTTATTAATATTAATTTTTGTATTGACTTTAAACATAACAAATATTTTAATTGGTATCGTTTTGATATTTAATTTATGTTTAATATAATTGGTAATTTTATAATTTCAAGGTATAATACTTTTATTAACCTGAAATTAATTTTGGGGTCGCAAAAGTGAAAACCCTAGTGACACTCAGTGTACGTCACTGATTAAAACATAGACGAAAAAACAACAAATAAATAATAAATATGGTAAAGTTTCAATAAATAATATCAACATTTTATATTGTGTAAGGTTTACTTAAAGATCCCTACCGATATAATATAATATGTAAGTTGGTATAATTTACATATTATTAATATTAACGAAGTTCTTTAATTAAGTTTATGCTTCATTTTTTTTCATTTTATTACAAATTAAATATGAATTTTGTCTATTTTCGCATTTAAGTTTTAAAATAAGGTACGTAATCTTGATTGTTAAAATAAACTATTTTGTTGTTTTTTACTCTTATTTATTTATTCATTCGTGTATGTGTGCGATTGAGTGTCTGCCTTCATTCTACTATTAGTTTTACCCATAGTTTTACATTTATCAACTTCAAGTGAGTTCACAAACTTACAATAATTGAACAGTTGTTCTCTACTCGAATGTTACATTTATAAAGGTACCCTAATACTTATATCACATTTACGACAGGTCATAAAATGTACTTGTTACTCTATATTTTACTAGGTTTTGTGTACGATTCTTAATTGGACATTGTCCGTAATATTTAATAAATAAATAAATGTAGGTTTAATTATTACAATATTAAAACAATGTTATATACTATATAAATATATATATATATATATTTTTTTTTTTTCATTAAATTGGTACCTAATAATACTTTTCACGTGTAAATTAAATTCTCACTAGTGATTTTAAATTGTCTTCGTTGACTCTAAAACACAATCGATACCTAATTACTATCATTATGTACCTGGTGCTGACAAATCCGATAAAGTGTATAAACCTCTTTGTGAGCAACATTGTCTTCAGGCAATAATCATTTAAACATGTATAGGTGGAGAATTTAATTATCTGGTATGCCTTTGAGTGTACGTATTCAATTATTATTTTGGAAACTATTATGTACCTGTTCCTGATACGTAAATTTAATTTAAATTTACTTGCCAAAATTCTCTCAGCAACTTGGTTAAGATATTGTGATACCCTATACCGATTTAACTAGATTTTTATATTGAATAATAATAACAATGAGAATGAATGACGAACTTAAAAATTTAAAAAATTTTTTTAATTTTTGGTCACGAACAAGCGTATTCGGCTTTTTCTCTGTTACATTGTTTGGCCGATTATCACACTGCAATAAATACGACAAGGATAAAGTTTTTGACGAGCGTGCTCGGGAGTGAAGGAGCGTATAGGCTAAAGAAAAAAGTCTTAAAATCGAATTAGAATCTGACCAAGGGATTACGGAGGAAGTGATGAATAACGAAAACGAGTGCGATAATAATAAATTATTTCCACGGCGGAAAGAATAATATGAAAGTAAACTGTAAAACTTAATTTTCGTAGCTTGTCATATTTTTGTCTAACGTGTTAAAAAACTAAAAAAAACTTTGTTCATACACAAAATTAAAAATATTGAAAAGTAAAAAAATCGAGGAAAACGTATTTTCATGTTATATAATATATATATATATATATATATATATGTAAATTCTATATTGTAGTATAGCATTTACATGAATTTAAGAATATATTATTTTTTATAACACGATTATGAACATTAGTATAATATAGTTGATAATATTATATAGCTGTTTATTTATTATTAATAATAAAAATTAAGTTTTCAATAATTTAATTAAACATTTAATAACGCGTAATTTCGGTAAAAAAGAACATTACAGTTTACAATAATATTCAGCTGGTTGTAGGAAAAATATTTATTATTTTATGCTTAAGGTCGTAACATTGATTTCACATAGACTACAGGTGTCTATTGTGTGTACAGTTCTCGTGATAGTCATAATATATTTGCCGTTTTTTACCATTATTTCATTTCATTTTTTTTGTTAGGTACTATTCTATCTTGATGTTTCTTTTGTATGTTATTGTTGAATTGAACTGGAATTTTGTACTTAAAATCTCATTTTTTATTTTCTATTGTATAGTATACATTTTATGTAGATATTCCTATATATAAGTAGATATATAAAATTACTTTTGTATGCAGTATATATAACATAAAAAATGTACAATACCTACTTTCAAATTAAGTGACAAAATAATAACATTTAAAAAAAGTATATCTGTAATAATAACGAATAACAATACTTTCAGCTCTGTGTGATTCGTTTTTGTTTATGTTTAATGCTATAATATGTTTTTATAAATGTTTTGTAAAACAGTTGAAATTCACTTATATTTATTATCTTCGTATACCTAATACCTAAAGTTCAAATTCCACAACATAAGAGTTTGTAAAATATTTAGCGATGTCGTACCTAGTTAGATTTGTTTAAATTATGTCATTATATATAAACAATAAAGTTATAGGTTCTTTTATCATCATTGAATTTGATGAAGAACGTTTACTAAATCAATCTTATATAAGTATATATGTTATTAGATTATATTCAAATGAATAAACGGTCGTTATCAGTTTAGATATCATTATAATTTTCGTAGATAACCGTGAATATAGAATATGTTATCAATACCTATGTATTACTTTCGAAATTTTAATATTCGGATATTGTGACATTAGCAGGACTCCACAGTTACTTTTTATGTAGAATTAAAGTACCCTTAAAATGAGCGAATAGACTGCCTTTAAACATGTTATATATATGTTCTGGGAGTACCTACCCTAGTTGAGGACAACTTATATGATATCCGCTCAAACTAATTTTTTTTATATATTATAACAGGCAAGTACATAAATAGTGAAACCGACAAGGAGTTTTATTCCTTACAGTTATTATTTATACCTACATAAACAATATATTTCTAACTTATTTAACATAATTTATTATAACCCGGTGTTATTATTGAATACAATATTAAAATCAGTATTATTAATAGTACATATCCATTATGATAAGTAAATATTATATATAAACTATATAATATAAAATATAAAATAACGTAATCAATTGTATAATAAAAAAAATCAATACAAGTAATTACAATGTTATTTAATATTATTAGTGTTATCATATATAAACATAATACAGTATATAATGTAGTCATTATTTGCTAATATGTACTAAGTACACGAGTTATAATTTATTATATAAAGTACTATGAATTATTTTATTATTAAGTATTAATTGATTTTATTATAAAACTCCTTGAATTTTCAGTAAAATACATTAATATACAAACGTAAACATTTATGTTTTCGGTCACAACAAAATAGGATAAATTTAATTTTGAAATTAAGAAGAATTTACAGACTTAAAATTAACAATGAAGAAAATAATGAGTTACGGATAAACCAGGAGATTCAAGTCCTGTATGGAGAAGCGAATATCAGCGGAGTCTTAAAAATTAGTAGATTGAGTTGGACTGAACACGTTTGGAGATCAGAGGGATCATTTGGACAGATTATAAAATAGAAATCAAGCAAAAATAGGCCAAGAGGACGTCCTAGACTAAGATGGAAGGATAGAGTGGTCAAAGACTTGAAAAAACTTGAAATAGAGAACGGGGAAGAAATATATAGGGATAGAGACTGTTGGAGGAAAGTGGTTGTAGCGGTAATGGGCCTAAATGACTTGTAAAATGCCAAGAAGAAAGATAGAAAGAAATATAAATTAAAATAAATAAAATATTCCGGACATTAATGTAAAATTCGTGAAAAAAATATTTTCATATAAAAATGTATACTAAATTCATTAAACTTTTTACCAATCAATTATTTGCAGAATATTTTTGTTATAATAAATTAGATATGTGTTATAGCACATAGAAAGTAATTTATGCGAATTGAGTTTCTATTGTGTACATTTCTCAAATTAGTGGTTTTATATACGTACATACCTATATTAATAAAAAATTGTAAATCTAATAACAATAACGAAAATGAAACACATTGCTAATGGAAATGAAGCAAAATTGTTTTTGTGAGAAAATAATGAAAGATTTTTTGTTGATGTTTTAGTACTAAAAGGAGTTTTGTCATTTTCGCTGCGGGATCCTCCAGCCAGGGATCCAATTACCCTAAAAGCACCCCCGGCGATATTCAGTCTTAGGTTAGACACAGATTTAAATTCCTTTTTGGTCTGTTGCGTATGGTGTAAAATCTGAAAACAAAACAATGACGTCACTAATTTGTATACGAAATATCAGATACATATTATTTTTCACACTACTATACATCATTCAAGATTAAACAGTAATTACTGAATTATTAATAAAATTGAAAGGCTTGAATATACATTTACTTTTTAAACATTTTCAAGATGAATAAAAAGTTTTATTTTTATGATTTATTGATGCTTAATTAATTGTAAATTATATTTGTAATTATATAAATAATGATAAATAGTACTGTCAACTCTCAATTTAGTTATTAATCCTTATTATTAAACCTTATTTTATCATTCAACGAAAAAAGTAATTCAAAGTTGATAAATCCATGGATTTATCTGGTTATTATGTATAATAAAATATATGTATCAAGGTTACACCAAAAATTAAGTTTAAAAATATACCCAATTTTAATTTTCAATTATAATAAAACAGTATTATGTATCAATTTTTGAGTGGAATAAAACATGTGTCATAATAAATTTAAAAAAATAACATTTTAGTATAAACTAACCTCTAATAAAATTTTTATAAATACACACTAGGTATTATATAGATACTATTAAATTAAATAAAAACCAAATAATAACATGATTTAATATTCGCAGTACTGCGTATAATCAACAAGAATATTATTCGATAAGAAAAATGTAATGATTTATTACGCTGAAAATATTTTTTATTATTGATTTAGAAAACTACTCTTTTTTTAAATCATTTTTTATGTCTTATGCAATTTATATAAATAATATTACTAGATTCTGAGCAAAGCGAAGAATCTATTCGTTTTACCATGATGCGTTTTTATTCTGTATATAACAATTCTGTGAGAAGAAGTGCTCCGATCATTACAAGTAGCATTATTTTTTAGTAGAAAATTGCATCTAGTTGGCACTTTAAAGAGATCATTTTTCGATTTTTAATTTTTTCAATAAATGCGTAAAAAAAAAAACAAAAAATTGGAATAAAAATCGTTAAACACGATTGCGGTAAAAATTCTTCATAACTCCGAAAATATTGATGCTTGAGGCTTGAAATTTTCACCGCAAATGTATATAAGTAAAATATAAAAATTTTATCCATTTTTAGGTTATTTATAGTAATATGCAAATTTGAGAAATTTAATTCATAATAAGCTTAATTTTAGTTTTTATACCTGAAAATTTAATACAGTGTTAGAATTACGTCTTCAAGATATACACAAAAATCTTTAAAAATCGGTCGGTAAAATAATTTTAAATAGGTGGTCATTTTATTTTTTTTAAAAATTTTTATTATTTTGGTATGAATTTTGTTCATATTTTGGGGAAATAATAAATCTATAAACATAAAATTTTCATTAAAAACGTATGTAAATATACTTTTTGAAGCCAACAATTTTTTGAAAATGTTTACTCATTTTTTGGCTTTATATGTCAATTTAAAATTTTGGGATATTTAATTCACAGTAAGTATAATTTTTCTACATTACAGAAGTATTCAATTTTTCGCATTTTTTTTTCTAAAAATATGTATTTTTTTATCAAAAAAATAATGTTGAAGTCAGATTTTTGCGGTTGGATTTGGTTTTAAAGTTATGCCAAATTAAAATTTAACGATTTTATTATGTTTGTTTATAAAGTCTAGTGGTAGCCAAAGGTTTGTCATGCTCGGTGTCCTCGGTTCAAATCCATTTACATTCAAATGATTTTTCGCACTTTTTCAATTTTATTAGTTCATTATATTATATCATATTATCATATTATTAGTATAATCTACAGTAGTTGATAAGTATATTTACCGAAGCTTCGCTCAGAAGCGGTTATTTTTAGAAAGAATTTATTTATCATTCCTTTTAAATTCAATGTATCTACTACCAGGATCAATGAACAAAGTGTTTTCATCGCCTACTGACAAGATTATAAAAAAAATTTTTTTAATAAAATTGAAGACGATTTCTACATCTTCTTTCAAATTTAAAATGTATATATTTGTTTTTCAAAACGGACAAAACGAGTTTATAGTACAATGTAGTATAATAATACTCTGCAAAGTAATACTTGTTATAATGTACTCATTATTGATATTAATTAATTCGTTTAAATTTAAAATTTGAATTTTGATAATTTACTATTTTATGATTATACTTTTAGTTAATAAGTTATTTAAAAAAACAATTTTGTTTATTGTGGTTATATTTTTAGAATATATATTGCAATATAGGTATACAAATTATAAAATCATAATTTATTTTACCTGTAAATTTTGTTATGAATTATGAGTGTAATGTTATTATAATATATGTTATTATTTACGCTTTGTTATAAATATATTTTTGTGCAGTTATTAATTATTAAGTAATATTTCGAAGGGTACATTATAAATAACTTGATCTGACTTTGAATAGGAAAAGTTAAGTTTCATATTTTTCGTTTTTCGACAATACATAATGTATGAGAAATATTTGCGATGAAATTATATATGAAAATGTATTAATTTGCATAATATATTATCTACTAAAAAAAACTCTCCATTTGAATATGATAATATCAATATAATATGAAAAAGTTAATTTTGTTGTTTCCTAATGTACAATATTATTTATTATATTATATAAAAGTATAGAAATTAAGTAGGCTTATTTAAAATCAAATTGATATTTAAACTGCTGATATAATAGACGAGAAATAATAGGTATATGTATTTTTGAATTTAAATACACAGTACATAAACAAATATTGGATATTTTGAAATTGGTTTAAAACTTTTAACAATTTCGAATGCTAAATTATGACTAATATTTTACACCAATTTTTTTTTAGTACTTTGATAGATTCAGTATTATAAGTAATGAATAATGTTTTACTATTTAAACGACTGTAATGAATATAATAAGTATAAAAAAATGTGCACAATTAATTAAAGAAATATAAAATCCAAATACTTAAATTAAACAAATATTTAGTATGGTTAAAAAGCCAGAAATTAAATAAAATTGTCATGCACGAGATAAAAAAATTAAATGTAGATATATTAAAGAAGATTAGCCGAAGTAGTCCTATTTTATACACCATATTAATTAAATAAGTTTACGTAAGAACATAAAATATAGTAAATTTTGTGAAATATACCCATGATTTATATCATATTATTATATCAACCATTTCTAGTAAAAATGTACAACGGAATTTGCATTAAAAATATTCTCAAAGAACAATGTCGAAATCTAAGTTTAATTTTGTACAACAAACGGAATTTTTATCTTTGCTTTTTCTCACCCGTTTAAATTATAAAATGCGTAATGTAAGCTCACTTTGACAACCTTATTAAAATGTTGCTCAAGTGAAATTTTACTAAGTTTCTTATTTTAAGTAAATTGAACAAGAATTAATTAATTTTGAGATTAAAATATATAGTACGTAAGGATTGCTATTTTTAAGGATACAACAAAAATATATACACAATTATATCTATATAACAGTGCATGCAAATTATTATGAAACGTATAGAATATATAATTACATTGGAATTGGTATGTTTAAATCTATTTTGTTTAAAATTATAATTAAAAACATGAAATTTACCAATTTTGCAGTATAACTTACATAATATATACCTTATCCAAATTACCAATAAATGCATATTCATTTTTGATATTAGTTCAAAAATTAAAATAAACATAGTATTATATAGGTTATAAAATATATTACCACCAATAAACATGTCTAAACGAGACAGAAGTTATTGCTTTGATTATGCTTTTTGGCGTGGTATTCATGAATTTATTATTAATACATTGATCAAGTGGACGTCTTTCACACAACTCAAAGTATAAAATGTGTAATCATTCAGAGTTATATTTGGTCAACGTATGTGAGCATTTGTCTTATTGTTTTTCAAAATAAATCTTTTTTATTTTATTTTGGTTTTAAACAATTCGTGATAAAGTATTGTGAGCATGATTAGTTTGACAGAATTTAAATCTCAATTTATTGTTATATACAATAATAGTACGAAAATACATAATTTTCTTGAAATATTTCCAGATATTTTTCAAAGAATATGTGTTTAACCAGGAAAATTAATATTAAGAAATATAATAAATAGTATTATATATATTACAATAATTGTACATAAATTTTCATGTTGTTAAACGTTAAGTTTGCGGACCAAAAGTTTCCCTAAAACTGTTTATTATAATATTATTTTATCTTCTAGAAATATTTTAAAAGCTTTTGTTTAGTTTTGTTGTCTGAGGTATTCCTGATACTGTAAAATAAAATAAAAGACTTTATATGAACGATATATGTATATATTGTATTTTTGTTGCAAACAATATTTTTCAGTTAGTACTAAAAGAACCATTTTTTCATTTATATAATATCAGTTTTAATAATTATTCTTATATATTTAACAATTATTTTCAATGTATACTTTTAATTATTATATAATATAAAAAGGTATGCATGTTTGATTTAATGATAGTCTTCGATTCATATTTTATATTCGTATATTTAAGGTTTGATGAATAAATAAATAAATAAATAAATAAATTCTATTTTCAATAAATTGAATATATTTGGTAACTGTAATTATTGATCCACTGAAACATTATTCCATAGAAATAACATATATTACTAATAATATATACTACAAAAATAGTATTTATTTCAGTATTAGAAAAATACGGCGAACAGGATACATGTCATGGATTTGATGTTTATTTTATATTAAGGGGAAAATAATAAATATGACTATTGGCTATATTATTTATACTGCAGGAATTCCGATGATAATATCTAATTAAAAATATATATCATATCATATGATATAGTATAGTATTGTATAATATACACTTATTGACCATCAACCGTTCACATAATTAAGGTAAGAATAATATATTAAAATATTGACTTTTCCCTCAACATTTTTTTTAGAAAATATTACAATTAAAATAATATTTTCATTTTTGCAATAAACTACAATACGATAATTTATTTTTTGACTAAATTTAAAGAAACATAAAATTCAATATCTACAGATAGATTGAATAAAACGTATTTTATTTACTATTTTACCTTTTAATAATGTTTGTTCTCAAAATTGTACTATGAACAATTTAAATACAGATTGTATACAAATTACAAACATCTAGAGTATATTATTGTGATGGGAGAGTTTATCAGCTGAAAACGTACTAAACAAACTTTGGTAGAATATGTAATAATGTGAGACAAAAATCAGTTTTATGTATCACACTAATATTTTATATTCATTATGAAAACACCATATTTTATATATACTATCGGGTTTTATATATGTGCAGTTTTCCTTGGTAGTCATAGATTAAAAATTCCAATAAAATACAAAATATGATGATGAGTATATTTCTATAACCGAGCGTTGAGATTTTTTAAAGTTTTAATCTGCGATAATAGATGGTTTAGTCGCAAAATATGGAAATTTTGAAGTAGCCATGACTGCCACAATACAGAAACAATGAACAGATAATATAATTTTAATTATAAATTTCATTAAAAATATATACAACGTAAGCCTTATTGTAAACCTTTTTTTCTCTAAAAATTGAGTTAATCGGCCGAAGCAGAAGAAATAATTAGTTAAAATTTCCATTATTAAACCCATTAAAATAATGTTAGTGTATATAGCTTACCCTTAATATTAAATATTACATAATATGTATTTTATAGTCGGTAAATTATTGGTTATGAAATATCTTTGAAATATATTCTTTATTTTTTGGTCCACTCAGAGTCTTTAAAAATTATTAATTTTCGGACCCTTATCCTATAATATATTATCATCCTGCACAGATACATATTATTATATAGGTCGTTTGATAGTAAATTACTGCAGACTTATTGTGTATATCCGTGTGTATAATATGTATAGACATATTGTTATTTTTTCATGATTCAGTACGGTATTCCAGTAATAGGTAATTTTGATGCGAACAAAAGTCAATATTGTGAACATTTCCAATTTGAAATCGCCAGTGTACGATACTGATTGGTATATTTATCGTAGTCGGGACTTTAATACAAATCCAACATAGTTTTTTTCTCGGACGCAATTTCTTTTCCGTAAAGTTCGAGATATTATTCCGTTCGTTCGTACGAATGTATATAGAATTGAACGAAAAAAACAAAAATAATAATAATAATAAAACACACGATTGTTTTTGTTCTCAGGAAAATAAACGTATTGTTGGCAATCAAAATATAAAATAAAAATAAAATAGCAATATCATTTCCCAACTTACTACTTTATTACGAAGGCGGCGGGTCTATAGAAATAGTTATTAGAAATCGTTTAACCTGCCACGGACTGTTGTTCGTTAAATACCACCGATATTGTTATGCGATCGTGCCGTTCGGAAAAAATAATAGTAAAATCATGAAAAAACCGCAGGGAAGAACAATAATATTTTATAAATAAGTGACAGCAGTTGTTATGGGAAAAGGAATGTTATAGAATTTTTAAATTTCACGAAAAAAACATTTATGAAAAATTTCAATCACGTGAACAAAATTGTACTTAATGTACTTAATATACCGGATAATTTTTATCATATAACTATATAATATATTATATCCGATTATTATAAACAAAAAAAAAAAAAAAAAGGTCATTCACTATTTTCTACCAAAATTTATATTAAAAAAGCCGGTCAGTAGGGGGTGGAAGCACTTCGCTCGTCGGGTGTCAGTATGGGTGGATGCACTTCGCCGTTGGGCAGGATACTCTAGGTGGATGTATTGCATTTGAAAGCAATGATAAATCATTGCATTCAATAAAACGATTCTGAGCGTAGCTTCGGTGTAGTATACATAACTCTTAATATTAATTATATACCTAC
>JAIPRL010006343.1:0-27823 GCA_025469235.1 Pemphigus obesinymphae
ACTCGTATATATTTATATGTTTCAAAATATAAAATTCAGTGAAATAATCATTTCTCGTGCTGATCTGATTGTCAAATACTTCCAGGAACACACGTACTAATATGTTTAGTATATAGTATGAGTTGTTTTAAAAATTAATGATTTTCGAATGGAAAATTGATTACGGGCCATTTTGTTAATAATTATACCAGGCCACCGGGAATCTTCCCGGTGTCCCGGTGAGCCAGTCCGACCCTGCTCACGACCGTTTCCTGCCCTATCGTCATATTACCCCGAATTTCCGAAAACTGTTTTTGAACTCATAAAATCGGCTTTTGCGTTTATTTTCGATACCACGGAGATAAAATTCGTTTTAACGTCCGACTGAATATTTTTTGTCTTCGAATCGTTCCCGTACGGTCGGTATGATCGTTCCTGTTTATCAGCCGACCTTATCGGAGTGAGTTTCCACATAAGTACAAATGCAATATAAATACAAATTTATATACAAAAGTAACAAAAAACATAACCATTTCAAATTCCCTAATTTCTTTCAAATTTATTTTACAGTGAGGCACTGTTTGACACTGGAGTTTCACCTACAAGGGTTTTCAGCTACAAGAAGTTCCACTTGCAAGAAGTTCTATAGTCGGGCCATCGAAAGAACGCTACTGGGCGGCGACCAAAACTCGTCCGTTTTCGCGCATTCGCCTACGGTCGCCGTGTAGTGAGTGGGGGTATTTATGGCGGCGAGTAGGTGGAAACCACGGAGCACGTTCATTTAGATGCGCCAAGGAATAGCGTTCTTTCGATGACCCGAGTATATCTATAAGTAGTTAGTAGTAGTAATTAGAATGATTGTATATTAGATAGGTATTATTTTGCGAACGATGTGAAAATATAAATAAAAATAACTGAAAATTATCTAAAAATAAAAATAAAAATCATACTATTTTTCTCGTCCTTCTTTTCAAATAACTTCACCACCCCATTCCTACATCACTAATAAATAAATATATGTATATATATATTGTTTTTTTTTTATACATCAAGGGGTAGTAATTTTAAATCCTATATACGTCATTAGTGAAAATAATGTACTAATTTTGTTAAAAATTCTAAATTTCCGGCTTCTAAATGCATTTTTAACAATAATGTAAATATATAAAACAAAACGAATAATATCTAACTCCCAAGTAACTACTTCCACAATGTTCCTAACTATGAACAGACAGACGGACGGATGGTCGGAGGTAATGACGGACACATACAGCAGGGATATAAAGTGTCTAAACATTTTTAGAAACCATAAATAAGATCAATGATCTTCACGTACGAATTACTTAAGTTACGTACGTAAAATATTATTGGTTTTGCAATTAATAATGAAAAAAAAAATTAAAAACTCAAGTAGGTAGGTACTTATCAATTCTATGCAGTCCTGGTTTTAAAATTTGTAGTGATTAAATAATATTATAAATCTAATTTTAAGACTATTACATGTGTACAATTCTAAATCCAAAGTGTTATAGGTTACTATGTTATATTACTAGAATTATTATATTCTCAAATTTGTTATTGCTAATCATTATAGTTGTAGGTGTTTGCTACTGTTATATTTACATCACATTCAGTTTAATTTTTGCTGTATCGAATGTCTCATCTCATTGAAACGGATAAATCGAATTAAAGACATCAAGATTTTTTTACTTTTATTTATTATTATTATTATTATTTTAGATTACATCAGTGATAAACTATCGCCCGTAAGACAATCTCGTGAATCAAATACATAGGCAATATGGTTATCAGGTATGTGCGTTTATTTTTAATGAACACCGTTGTATTACGTATGTAATACAGTATAATATAATATATAATAGTATAATATACAGCGTGGAATAAGATACTTGACAAAATATGCAAATAACTGTTTATTTTTTTCTATTCTTTATATATGTTTAGAATTTAAGATGATTATAAAATAAATATATACTATGAAAAATAATACATAAAAAATAAAATGTGCCTAGAGTATACGAAAATAGATTATAGATAACTTTTTGTTTTTAGTTTTACGATCGAAAATAGCTGTCATACATACAATCTTTTTTCGAATACCCTAAACACATTTTCTTTTTTATAAATTTTTTATAATATATATTTATTTTTATAAGAGTATTACAATTTTTAAATTAATTAATTTTTTCATTTAAAATAATCTCTTGGGCTATAATTTAAATGTTTCTAATTATACATATATATTATATAATCTTTCGTACCTATAATATTGTTATGCAGTTTTCTCACTTATATAATATAATACTATTATATTATATATATATAATAAGTGAGTAATAATTTTATTATAATTAGTGAGAACACTACATTTTCGGAAACATAAAAAAATTAATGACAATAAAAGATAAATAAAATATTTTACCGCCAAAATGTTTCTAAAAATCAAATGTACAAAATAAATAATTTGATTTTTTTATCTTAAGCTTTTAAATATTTTAGTTTAACTAAAATTATACCTACCTATTGTCCCATTTTTTATCCTGTTACACTCTGTATATAATTTATATACACATATGTACCTACGAGCAGATGCCATGTATATTCTAATAATCATGGATTTTTATTTGATATAAATAAAACTTGCAATACTATTATGTACATTTCTATACATACACCAAGTTAAATGATTAATGAATTATCGAATCCGAACAGTTTTATTCCAAACCACATATCGTACGGTTGGGTTTTGAATTATATTTTAAGACGATTCATTTTTGTATCTCGTGATTGTGTTTTTGGTTATAAAATAAATAATGGATAAAAATCGTTTTGACGATGATCCTGAAGTACAAATTTTGTTCACTGACGCCACTGATAAAACGCCAATCCTGCAGGGAAATTTGCCAAAAAAAAAACATAGGTCAGTTTTTGTGTGAGGTTTTTGATTTTAAATTTTTTTTAAACTCCGGACTATTTAAATTTATGTTTCATTTTTTTAAACTCCTAGTTTAATTTTAGTTTAGAAAATGGAGCAAGGGACCTTTGATTTTACAATAATGTATTTTTTATGTCTGTACCCAACATTTTTTGGAAGTACCTAGATAAAGACGTGTTCTAAATGTTTTATGTATATTGTGCTTTGTATCGATACCCAGTTTCTGGGAGCAAATATTATCTACTCAGTATTTTAAAAAGATCATTTTTCGATTTTTTTCAGTAATTTCTTATGGGTAAGAAAAACTACTAAAAAAAGACGTAAAAACATGCACATTTCTTAAAATCGAATATGGTTATTTCCTCGTAATTCTGAAAATATTGAAATTTGCACCTAGTATGTATTTAGTACTTTAACGTTTTCAAAATGATTAACTTATTTTAAATTACTTCTGCATAACAATAATAAATGTTGAGAATTTTATGTCAAAAAATTGATCATTTTAGGTTATGAAGTCTTAAAATGTAAAATTTAATACCTAGATTAATTGTACGTTCTTTAAATATATTTAAAAAACATTGAAAATCTTCAATCAAAATTTTTTATAACTATTTAAAGATTTTTAAGGGAAAATAAAGGACTTAGGTACATTTAATCTCTTATAAGACTATTTCAACAACGATCAGATATATATATATATATATATATATAGACGTATATATATAAATAATTTTCTCAAAAATATCAATCTAATATTGTACATATATCTAAATATCTATTTACAGCTCAAAAATTATCCAATATTTTTAAAAATATTATGACTTCAATATAGAATATAGTGCAGTAATAAATAGGCGTTTGATGCAAATGTTAAATCTCTAAAATGATTATTTTTCCAATTCTAACGAAATAATTAAAACCAATTTTATTAAAAACGTTTTTGTACATTTTTCTCATTCCCTACTGAGATATTTAAAAATGAACATCTTTATTCTCTATCTACTCAAAATTCTTCCATTATTTTTCCTAATCAGAAATATGTATACAGATATGAATAAAATAAAACAAAATACATCATTGTATCTAACACTAATATATTTATAACTGCTTCAATGAAAATATAAAAACTATGTGGAAAAGATCAGTCCCTCTTTACCTTTGATCTGAGGACTCTCTTACCTAATCTTTGTGTTAAGTATTAATACCTCACTATATTATGATATTTCATGTATTTGTAACTTCACAAATTGTAATCGATTTTGTGCTTAAGGTATACAATTTATTGGCTTTTGAAAATTAGTGTAGTACATACAATTAATTATGAGTAACTGTTTTGGAATATAAATATTACGAAAATGAATAAAAATTAGACGCTTTTAGATAAAATTTTATTATTTCAAGTACCAATAGTACACAACTTTAAAAATAATTTAAATATATTTTTTAAATGTGTAGGTAATCATTTATAACAAATTATTTTTTAAATAATTATTTAAAATTAAGTTTATATTTAAACGCACACTATTATTATGATTTTCATATACAAAATATATAGCTCCGTACTTATACACACATTTAGGCTAGGTATCTATTTTCGATATTGATATATTTGAGTTAATGTATTGATTTTGGGTTGAATTAGATTGAAGAAATTTGATTTTGAATATAACATTTTACTGTTTTTTTAAAATTTGATTTCATTACAATCACATTTTTGTTTAAAAAAATGTGTGATAATAAAATTTAAACTTGAGACACATTGAAAATACAGTTTCAAAAAAATATTTTGTTCATCACATATATTTAATATTTAGGGGCAAATGTTGATTTTTTGATAACCCGTGATTAGAATATGATATTCTATTTTATTAGATAAAAAATGACCCAATTATATATTTTATCTTCTTATTCGTTTTTATAATTAGAATATTTCAATTTAAAACAATAATGTGATTTTCAGTATAACCCGTCCAGTTCATCCGTACTCTTGGCGACCGTTACATTATTTTAATTTGTACAAATAGGTTAATAAAACTGCGGAAGCACAGATAATATGTATCCTACATGCTTTTTTTTTTTTTTTGAGGTTTTTTTTGAGGTTTACTCCCGGCAAAATATTGATTATCCAATAATATCCATGATAATATAAATGTCGCACATTGTAGGTATCACACATTGAATGTATCACACGTTGTTCAATTAATATTTTCATTTTACTTGATCTGGTCAAACGTGTGACGTCACCGAGGGCGCAGATGAACTGGACGGATTATATTTATTGTTTTCGGTTTCTCGGCCATACGTAATATATATAGGTATTTTCATTGATATATTATGTAACTGTATTGATATTAAATTAATAATCTTTTCCTATTACTTCGTATACTATAAAGCATGGCAATATTAATTATGATATTACGAGGTTTGGTTGTATTTACCTCATGTCATCCAGTCATCGAATATAAAAAAACGACGTTTTCATTAAATCATTATGTATTTTAAGAACAAAATTTAATTATCATTTTTAGTATATTATTTTCAGTCTACAAATTAAGTAACTTAGATTTTTTTTCCATTTTCGGCACCTACATTTTTGCATACAAACAAGTTAATTTAAAAACCGATTTTAATTGGTTTGAATGTCAGTTTTTAAAACTAAACTATGTACCTACTCAGATAAACGTACTGAAATGCTTTAAAATTATTTATAGATAAATATTAATCGTTCATTAAATTTCTATTTCTATCTTTGTAATTATTATTTAATGTGTACTGAAACGATTAAAATATTCCTTTACTTTTTTCGATATTGTTAAAATATATAATTTTTTACTTTAAAAATAGAAAAATACAATACTATTACAATTATATAAATAATGGTTTTTTCTAACTCATGAATATATATAATATTCATTTACAATTCCACCCTAGACTTAATATAAATCAAACCTAATATATTAAAATATTATTCAAGTTTAAAATTTAATGCTCATACTCTTATTGGACCATTCAAGGACCAGGTTCAGTTGTGTATTTTATACAAAAAAAAATAATAATAATGAATAAAATTATAATACATTTATTTGGTTTAAACCAGAGTTGTAAAATATTTGAGTAAAATTATTTGAATATTGGTATTCAAATATGTTTTTTTTTCTTGTATTTGAATAGTATTAAAATACTTTTTTTATGGTATTGAATACTAATTTATTTGAAATACTTTTACATTTTATTTTTATGTTATGTTATATTATTAAGAATCAAAATATCACATCTCGTAAATTTCACACGAAAAAAAATATATACATATATATATTATAAAATCGGATCTGATTAGCGATAGGCTATATGATTTATTTAATAGATCAAAGTTCAAAATCATGATGTGATTATAAGCATGATTATTCAGCAGTGCTTCGGTCAAAAGAATATTTAGCATAGGCGATGCTACTTTAACAAAAAAAGAACATCAATATAAATGACAACCATTTTAAACAAATTATATTTTTTAAAATGTATTAGTCATTTGGTCATATATAATTATATTATTAATGTATTTCAGAAACATAATTTGTTCAAAATATGTCAGTAAATATTATGTATAATTTTTATTAGGTATATAACTATATTAATACAATTATTGAGGTGGAGAGGTTCAAGTATTTATGGTCCGTTGTACGGAAAGATGAGGATTTCGAAGAGAATATGAAACACAGGATTAAGTGTGGATGGATGAAATGGAGAGAAGCGTCAGGTAATATGTGTGATAAACTACAAAAGAATCCCTATTAGGTTAAAAGGTAAATTTTATAAGGAAGTGGTGAAACCTTATGCAATGATGTATGGAACAGAATATTGGGCAATAGATAGGAAGATACAACAGAGAATGAGTGTAAAAGAAATGAGAATGTTAAAGTGGACGAGTGGAGTAACTACAGAGGATAAAATAAGGAATGCGTATATAAGAGGTAGTATAGGAGTAGCTTCGATAGTTGAAAAAATGAGGGAGAATAGATTAAGATAGCTCGGGCATGGATCAAGGAGGGAAGAGGACGAGGCAGTAAGATTAGTAAAGGAATTGTAGGTATGCTGATGAAAATAGGGGGTGAGAAAGATCGAAATAGATGTGGGGGGATATTATGGCGAGTGATCTGAGGAAAGTGGAAATAAATGAAGAAAATTCGGGAGATAGTGTTAAGTGGAAGTGTAGGACTAGGGTGGCCGACCGCGACCCCAAATAGTTAGGAGAGAAGGCGAAGGAGCAGAAGAAAACCTATATTAATAAAATATATATATTATATATGTATATATTTTTTTAAGTATTTTAAAATTATTTCAAATACTTTTTTAATGTATTTGAGTATTTACTTTAAAACATTAGATAAATAAGTATTTGACTATTACTCCAAATCCTTTTTTTATCAATATTTTTTTTACTTACTCAAATACTTTTTAAAAGTATTCTTTACGGCTCTGGTTAAAACGTATGAAAAAGACAATGGGAGGAGTTAAACACTTAACCCCCCCCCTCCCCCCGGGCTATGCCACCGAGAACTTTAACTTTTCAACTAATTAATACCTACCTTAAATTTTAGGTTTCGATACAATGTTTAGAACCAGCTTATATCTCTTTGTGCTCGTCTATTCGTCCTTATAAGTTCTTACTGTGGTTACTAGAGAAAACGTCGATTTTACAATCGATCGTCCTTACAATACGTCGTCTTAGTTACTAGAAATATTATAGATTTAAATTATAAATATATTAATAGATTAATCTATTTATGTCTCATCAAAAGACAAAATAACAAATAATATGATTACCTATTTTTTAAAATTATATTTATGTTATATTACACCGAAACTCTACTCAGAATAGTTTTCTTGCAATACATCTTCCAAGAATATCCTGTCCGATAATCGAAGTTTTATAATTAATAACATTTTTATTTCATATAAATGAACTATTTTTTAAACTAAGTTTAATTAATATTTTTTACATTTTAAATTTAAACTTAACAAGATCGAATTATTTTTATTGAACTATTTACTTATAACTGAAGGTTTATTTTAGTTTTTATGTAATATTTGCCTATTTGAGTTTTTGTTATTAATTTGTTCACTTTGTCAAATACATTTCAAAAACTAATATTTTAATACGTTTTTCAAATATATTTGTGTATAATTATTTAAATATATGTAGTTTTTCTGTAAAATGTATTCTTTTTGAACAAATCTGTTTTGAGCATTATTTTGTTTGTCGATTCCTATAATAAACGAATATTTAAAGCTTCAAGTAAAATGGCATTTTAATTTTTCAGATTTCAATCAGCACGTTGTATAGTCCTGGTTCTTTTAGGATTAGTGATAACAGCTGCCATAGTATCATACCTGGTCATATTCTCACAAAACGTAGTCGACACCAAAACCCCCATTGACCCAGAATTCTCATTGCCGCCATCATTTATGCCAATGGGAGTATACAGCAAGGTCGGTGTCGTATCAAACGGTTTACAGTGCGCACAAATCGGAGTGTAAGAAAAATTCACATTAAAAATTAACACTAATTAATCAAAATAATATAACAATATTATCGAATGCAGTGTAGACAGAATATGGACCCATTTGTAGGTCATGCCAGCAATTATTTAATATTTGTAATAATTAATATAGATAAATCTAAAATTAGACTAGCGCAAAATTTAACAATTGTTACAGGTAAGAAGTTACATTCGTAGTAATTTATATTAATTACTAAATTATCTTTCGTCCAACTCATTTAAATAGTTAAAAATAAAAATTAATTGTATAATCTGATAAACCGATAAATTGTATATCAATATTACTCTTTTAACTTTAATTTATGAATACACGTACAATCTGTAAAAAAAAAAAATAATTTACAGTAATCATACGTACTCAGTTTTATTATATGAGTTTAGTACGATATACCAAAAAAGTTAAATTCCAATAGGTCAAAATCCCGAAAAGTCACAACCCCGACAATCAGACCTATATCACATTTGATATTTTAAAGCGTTCAAAATATTACTTTTAAAACATATAGGATATACACGAGTATACTACTAGACAAAATTACAAAAACAAGTTAAACAATTTAGTAGAGTTTGTTCACGTGTGGGAATTATTATAGAATTAATGTGGTATTCGTTATTATTCATCAGACTTATCGAAACTTTTGTATATATTGATTGTATTATTATTATTTTTTTAATTTTTTTATACTATTATTATTATCTACATATTTATTTTTCCATTCCTTTTTAGAATTTGTAATAAATAAATTATTATTACATACTTAAAAAGTGCAAACAAGAAATTATGTTGAAAATGTTGCCCAAAAATAGTAATACAAGAGATATGTGAGCAATAATTATTATGGGAATGTTGAATGAAGAATAAACTTAAGTAAACTGAAACTATGTAAAATTTGGATTAGATAAAATAAATAAAATTGAAGTATCTAAAAGAATTAACAGTACGCAACACACCCGCTTTTTGAGGGGGTATAAACAATTTTTATAAAATTTGTTGAAAAATGAAAATCGTAAAAATGCGAAATATATTTATATACTTATTTTAAAAGTAACTTAAAAATAGTCCTGTATCAGTACTATTTTTTATATATCTTGAATATATGATATTATTATATCAAATAATTTGTTGTATTTTGTAATAAACTGCATGCTCTTGAATTTGCATAATTGTGGCTTGAAATGAGTATAGTGAATAAGTATAGACAAATGATTCATCTAAGCAAAATTAAAGACGAGTAGTGAAGTTGTGTTTTAACCAGATAGAATTTAAATTAAATTAATATAGGTATAGCTTTTTATGAAGACTGAAATTAATAAAAAAAAAATATTTTTTACAATCAGCCGTGATTTATAAAAAAAAATGGTATTTAAAAAAATTTGTTCAAGAATTTCACACTTCTAAAATGTTTTCTTATAATATTTTCAAAACATGTTCCTTTAATATTTTAAAACATTTTTTTTTTTAAATTCAATCACAAAAATCAAAAACAAATTTCAACAGCTGAGGGAGACCCTAATGGAGGGAGGGTGAAGGCATGACATTGAATTGTCCTCTTAATGGCAGGACATGATTGAAAATCTGTAATAAATTGCTAACTTTGGAACCGGGGATCGAACTGCTTTGCTTACCCTCGTGCTCGAACCGCACACGCCACAGACAAATAATGTTTTTTTGCTACACATCTTAATTTTGACGATTGGATTAGAACCTCCGACTATTATTTACTTCAAAATTTTTGTACTCGTACTTAAACAACTGAGATACGCTTCAGTGCTACAAATGTAGTCGGAATTGTGGATACATAAATGATCGAGTATTGGTATATGATTACAGACACTGCAAAGGAGAGGACATTTTTTGAATCAGTGCTGTGCATCAATACCAGCCAGAATGATTGTAAAAATTTGTTGTACACTAAATTATATAATATACTAAGTAGCTTTTTTCGGTAGAACAAATGAGAATTTTGGATTGCTCATAACTCTTGGGGAAATGGACCTAGCGTCTCGCAGTTTTGGCTACCTTTTTTTTTTTGCTTAATGCCTGTATCCATGAGCGCCCATTGAGTTAGGGCTCTTATAAATAAAAATCAAAAAAGTGACTTTTAGTATGTAATTTACCAGAGTGTAATTTAAAGAATATGATTTAAGATATGATAATACAAATGGCAAAATCGCTTATAAAGACTGCTGAGAAAGTGGGACTTAAGATTAATGAAGAAAAAACGGAATACATGGTGGTCAGTCGGAAAAATGGGAATCAAATGCAAGAAGAAGCAAATGAAGTGGAATAATACAGATTTAAAAGAGTGGATCAGTTCAAACACCTAGGGTCGATTATAGCCCAAGATAATGACATAAAACAGAAATTTCAATGCGATTACAATCAGCAAATAAACGTTTGTATGGATTAAATAAAATTTTCAGATCAAGCGCAATCTCGAAAAACTTAAAAGTTAAGATATACTTAACTTTGTTAAGACCAATTGCCTTTTATGGATCAGAAACATGGCCGTTGAGAAAAATTGAAGAACAAAGGATGGTAGTGTTTGAGAGAAAAGTACTCAGGAAAATTTATGAGGCACACTTTGATGCTCAGACCAATGAATAAAGGATATTACACAAGGATGAACTGCAATCCCTTTTCAGTGACTAAGTATACTGAAAGAAATTATAAAAAGAAGACTAGTGTGAGCAGGACATGCCTGGAGGAAGCATGACTCACTGATAAGAAAAGTAATACAGGAAAACCTAGTAGGAAGGAGACCTCTTAGTAGACCATGTTTAAGATGGGAATATTGCGTCAAAAAAGATGCTGAAACAATGAAACCAAACAGACATTGGTGGGAATTAGCATAAGATAGAATGGCAGTATATTTATTTAGAGGAATGACCTTGAATGGCCGAAACCAAAGAAGAAGAAAAAGAAGAAGAAGATTTACCGGAGTGTATAAGTATAACATACTTTGACATCAGTCCAAGTCTGATCTGATTATTATTAAATTTGCAGTGGCGATTCAAAAATTCCCCTCCTTCACCGTGCCTATACTATCGTATCAACGAGAATTTATATATATCAACCCTCAATTCCACAAGATCTTCATTTCAGGCAATTAAAATAATTGTTACCAACATTTTTAGTTTATTTAAAAATATTTACTAAAGATTACATTTGACATATTTTGCATTAATCAAAATTAAAATATTTTGTCTAAAATATCTTCTTGTTATTCACAAATGTTTTGAAAATATTATCATTTTTCCATGTAGGTATGTATTAAGAATATAGTAATATATATAAATCGTATAATTAAAGTGATTGAATAATATTAAAATTAATTTTAAACAGAAAATTCCATTCGTCTTAAATTATATTTGTATAATTATATTAATTTTCAATGCCATATTCCAAACTAAATTACATTTATATTTTTAGACTATAAGCTACGTTTAATTTATTGAAAGTTTATTCAATAAGTAAAATTGCTCATTATAAATGATAAGAATTCTGCATTAGGTACAATTAAATAGATTAGAAAACATTAACCCAAGGTATCATTACAATACGTTGAATCAAACCTCAATAATCAAATATGTTTTAATTATACACTAAATGTTAATGAAAATAATAGTTGAAAATAAAAAGATAAAATAGCCGTTTTAAACACAATATATTATATTAACCGTTTCTGAAACTAATCATTATTATTTGTGCCCGTTATACATAATATTTGAAAATCGAATTAAAGCGGCTTTCGTTTTGAGTTCTGTAATATTATTTAAAATATTTTAACGGTTTTATAAATGAATTTAATTTATGGATTGCTTGTTGTATTTTTTTTTTTTTTTTTTAAAGGGATGTGATTTCAAAAGGAGGAAATGCGGTGGATGCCGCTATAGCTACAATATTATGTGACGGTGTCCTGTGTCCACAATATATGGGTGTAGGTGGAGGATTTTTAATGAGTATCTACAATGGCACAACTAAAAAAGTAATGACAATCAACGCACGTGAATCAGCTCCAGCAGCAGCCAATAAATCAATGTATCAAAATGACCCCAAAAAATCTGTTTTTGGTACGAACTAACATTTTAATACATATATATTATAGGTGCTCTGGTACTCCTTTTGCCATTTGGTGAGCAAACCCATACACGTCATCAAACACGTAGTATTTGACGTTTATTTTTTTTATTTAATTTGCTTAAATAATAAAAATTAAACGTTGGTATAAACCAGTGTCTGAAACGTTCACTAAAAAACGAACGCATTTACATTCTATTGAAAAATTAACACGTTTATTATTTTCTTTTCTGAAAACTTATTGTTACGAATCCTTGTATACTTGAACGCGTTCTTTAGGAAAACAATGAATACCCGAATGCGAACGCGTTCGATTTTTTAGTTCCAAACACTGAATTTATTTTTATAATATTTAAACGTCTTGTGATATTATTATTTTGGGATATGTACAATCATGATTAACCAAAGTTAAGACGGGTACACGAAGTAAGTTTTACTAAATGTTCATTTTAGTGGCTGGTTTAGTTTTTGCGTCAAAACTCTCGATATTTTCGTATTGATCTATATTTTATTAATTGTGTCTATCCAATATTGTAAATATATTGAAGTAGCGGGTATTGTCCATTTCATATTAATATATTAGCGTGAATATATACAGTTATTTTAGTACCAGATGGGTATTTTAAAATTTTTTTATTGTTTGTTAGAAAATTTTAACTTAAAAAGTTAACAAAAAAAAAATATTAGTAACTTTTAACTTAACTCAATTTGATTTTTTTAAACTAACTCAACTTAACGAGTTAAAAAAAATCCTTAGCTTACCCAGCCTGAAATCCATCGTACTTTTTAGTCTATACGACTGTCCACATTTTCAAAACTAAATTACCCTCATAGAGCAGAGTATAAATACATAGTTCCATACATAATCTAATTTACAACTAATATTGCACTTCTATATTTAAATTTCTGTTGCATTTAATACGCACTATTTTATTTTTATTTTATAATTTATTCATATTATTTATAATTTGTGTCATGAGATTAGTGTTTTCCAAATTTCCAACATATGTTAAAAATTTAAAATAATATATATTTTGTATAATATTTAATGTAAAATAAAAGGAGTCATATCGTTCACGGTCATTAAAAAAATAGAACGCGTTCTAAAGCCTTTAACATGAACACGTTCATAGGCCGTTCATAAAAATTGAACTCGTTCTTTCCAGATACTGGTATAAACTTTAATGTATAAGTTAATCTATATACTCAAGTATATTTTCATGCATTTAGATGACATTCCTAATCCGTTCTCCTTAAGTGAATAGTGTTCTGGCTAGAGTGAGCCCTATAGTGTCCAAAAACTAGAGACATATCATTAGGATTTAGACATTGAACTCATCGTTGTATTTATTGATAATAATTGATGTACGAAAATGATAATATGAATATGAACATCAAATTATTAATGGAACGTGAAACTTAAGCTTTAGTTATAGGCATTAAGCGTAAAATTTATATTGATATAGAATTATCTAGAATTAATTTCTATGATAATATGAAATCCATATGATCTTATTATGAACATTTATGATTTTAGTATACACAATCATACTTTTAATTTAGTCTATATATAAAAATATTGATTGTGTATACACATAATGTATATAGATATGTCTAGAAAATATTTATAACTTAAGAGGCTGTCAATATTTGAAATATAATGATTCCTATGAAGAAAAAAGTATATTAAATTTATTTAAAATTAATAAATCTAGGAGGGTTGGCAGTTGCAGTTCCAAGTGCAATTAAAGGCTACTCGGCCATATATAATTTATATGGTGGCGGAGTTTCGTGGGAATCGTTATTCGAGCCATCCATAAAGTTATGCGAAGAAGGTATGGAGATCAGTAAACATTTGGCTTCTATCTTGAATAAATGTGAAGAATTGATAATAAATGACCCAATGCTCAGGTATAAGATAATTAGGTGTTGTTTTTTTTTTCTACATACAAATTAGTATTTCAAATAATATTTATATACTTATACATAACAAAAAAAGTTATTTTGTGCACAGTTATAAATTATAATATTTTATTGTAGAGAAACTTTTTTTAATGAAAAAACTGGACACGTAAAGAAGGCTGGTGAATTTTACAAATTTCCAAAGTTAGCAAAAACGTTGAAAATCTTGGCGAAAGAAGGTGCAGACGCCATATACAATGGATCGCTAACATCTAAATTATTAGACGATTTAAAAAAAGTCAACGGAATTATCACGAGAGAAGATTTAGCCAATTATAAGTAAATAAACACATTTGTTAATTTAGTTTCTATTTTCATTTTTTCCCCCAGCGGTTGTTAACGATCAAAGAATTTGAAACACGTTATTTTAATAGTAGTTTTTGTATTGCAGTTTACGTGTAACGAAATTAAATGTGTTTCCAATACCTTTATTTTAAGTGTATTATTTTAAATGATACATTATTATTAATTATAAATTTATAATTTTAATGTCTTATAATAACATGATATTACCGATTTTCCAAATTCGTAAATTTAATAATTGTTAACAGTTTTTACTATCAGTGTATTTGTGTATAATTAAAATTTCATGTTTACAGAGTTGAAATCAAAGAATCTTTTGCAGTAAATTTAAAAAGTGGACATACAATACACGCGGGGGAACCTCCCGGTTCTGGTATAGTGTTGGCTTACATTCTCCGAATATTGGATGGCATATTACCAGCGCCTAGTGCTGGATTAGACGCACATCGGTTGGTAGAAGCTTTCAAATTTGCATACGGCGAAAGAACCCATTTGGGTGATCATCGATTTGTGGACGTGTCCGAAGTATATTTCATCTGGAAAAGAACTATATTTATATTTTATTTACGTTTTGCGTGTATTTTACTTTATAGATTTATCGTAAAGTAAATTCGGACAGTTACATAGCTAGTGTGCAACGTAAAATATCTGATAATTTCACGTCCACCGACCCGAAATACTATGGGGCTGATTTTGACATGCCAGTTGATTATGGGACTGCAAACATGGTTGTAACTGACACGATGGGAAACGCTGTTGTAGCCACTAGTACAATAAATACATAGTAAGTCTCAGTCGAACTAAATTCAGGCCGGGAGATTGTTGTTTATCCAGGCCACCCACTACACATTTACAATACGACCAAAAAAAAGTGAAAATAATAAAAAAGTGTTGTAATATTATTGGTAATAACATTTTTAATTTTCATACGTAGACAATTTTTAAAAATATAATAACTGTTAAATTTTTTAAGTAGATATTTCCCTATTAGTATGAATTTAAAATAATCAAAAAACAGGACGAACCGGTTTGAAAAAAATTTCAACATCAGGCCATAATATTATGATCCAGGCCAACCTGAAAACTCCCATTTTCCAAATCGTACACACGGGGGAATATTGAGGATATATCCCATCCATGACCGTCTATTTTTTACAATTTTATACCTATGTACATATATTAGTTATACTTATTGTAAAAAAAAATATTTGTCATGAATTATGTTTTCTTTTGATGATAACCACGGTATAGATTCGAAGCAATTATACATACATAACTTAGGTACGGTTAATGCGCTGTTGAAATTAAATCATGAATTTACAGTTATGAGGATAAAATGAATGTTCAATGTTTATTGTGATTTCCATTTTGCTACTGGCTAGTTAGTTTTTCTAAACAATTTACATTTCGTAACAGTAAGAGACTGTTAAACGTTCAGAACTGTTCAAAAAAATGTATATAATATTTTTAATTACAAACAAAGTGTTTAATAATTGTTAACATATTTATTTTATATTGTCGAGTGAGTGTTAGGTGGTGGACTGATTTATTAGTGGAGCGAGGAATTTATTGGTTTAATGTTTAATAAAAATATCTACTAGAAGAAGTGCTTCGACTATTACTACATTATCCATTTTCCGGTACAAAATTCCGCCTAGTTGGTATTTGAAAGAAGTAATTTAAGAAGTCAAATTTCTCTGGAATTTTCTATTGCGTCCAAAAAATCTACCGAAAACTATAAAAATATGCGATTTCATCAAAAACGAATATGGCTAATTCTCTGTAATTTCGAAAATAATATTGTTTAAAAGTTTTGAAATTTTTAACAAATGTAATGTTTGTACTAATACAAAAAAATTTCAATATTGGTTTAATAAAAATATTTATAGATTTTGAGGTATTTATTACATAAATGTAGTAATTTTAGTATTTAGGACAGGAATTTTTTTTTTCGTTATAGATGACTTGAATTCTTACTAATTACTTATTTTATTAAATTTTTAAAAATCGATTTTTTCAATTTCGGGCTATATCTGTGTAAATATTTTTTTGAGATTTGAGGTCAGGGGTAAAGCTACCAATGGCTTACATTTCAAAAAAATATATTCATCACCCCCTCCATTGAGAATTCTCATGTACGCCACTGGTAAGTTTAAGTGATAAGCATAATATACGAATATTAAATATTTATCAATGATACGATTTCACAATATATTAAAATATCTAATTTATTTTTATTTTAGCTTTGGTTCTGCTTATATGTCTCCCAGTACGGGTATCATATTAAATAACGAAATGGACGATTTTTCTTCGCCAGGAGTCATTAATTCTTTTGGATTTCCATCATCACCATCCAATTTTATAGAACCGGGCAAACGTCCAATGTCTTCAATGTGTCCGTCTATAATTACAGACAGAAATGGTGACTTTGTACTTGGGGTTGGAGCAGCAGGAGGATCAAAAATAACTCTCGCTACTGCCTATGTAAAATAAATTTCTCTATCTAAACTAATACGATTTTGATTTAATTTTTAACTATCATTAAATACATTAGAGAATTTATAAGTTATAAGAATCAACATTTATGATTTAAGGATGTATTAGGAAACTCGAATGATAGGTGTGCATAAAAAATATAGAATTTAGGTTTAAGTTCTTAAAGAACATTTGAGTAATGGAAAATACAAGAAGATAATTATTGATAGTCTTGTTGTTTTGTATTTTTTCAACATTGATCAAAATATAAAGTCAGTAATACTAGGAATTACAAAATTATGTAAAAAAATATATATAATATAAGATGCAAAAAAAATATTTAAAATAAAAAATAATTTCCTAAACTAAAACTTAAATTCTGTACAAAAACCTATCCTAAACATTATTATGTGACATAGGTGTCAAAATACGAAGTTAAAAATAGTTATAAAAGGGATTTTTATAACTTAGGAAGTTTATTTTGTTATTTTAAAATACGAAATTATACAAAGTTTTTAAGTATAACAATTTCTAAAATTATTTCATTGGAAATTATTTCTATATCAATTTCATCAATAATATTATTTTATACTAAATACTTTCTTCTAAATTAAGATAAGTAAAGATAATTTTTGGGAATGCTAAAAAAATGTTTGATTGTTTACATTTTATTTTAATAAACTTATCTCAATTGTCATATTTAATTTTACAAAATTTCATGTAGGTACGACATAATACTATTTCAATGTTTTCAATTGCAAGTAGTATAAATTCAACATAATTTTTATACAATCATTTTTCATATATAATAAAAAAATATGTACCTACGTATCTAATATAACCTACCCAATATTTATATATTATATTTAATTTAATTTTTTATAAGTTTTTTTTCTTTAACTTGAATTTATTTTATCCAGGTATCTGCTCTTAAACTGTGGTATAATAAATCCCTGAAGGAGTCGATAGACAAACCTAGAATTTACCACCAACTTGAACCAATGGTAGTTGAATATGAATACGGAACGACTAAGGTAATTGATAATAATAAAAGAAAATAAATGTATATTTTATATACAGACGAGATCATTATTAATTTACTGTTTTCTTTTTCAGGATGTAGTGCAACAACTTAGAAATATCGGGCATAAGGTGATAAGAATGAAAAATTCTGTAGGTTCAGCAGTAACTGCCATTTCAAAATCTGTTTCTGGGATGATCGAAACCATGCCAGATTTTCGTCGTCCAGGGAATTCATCTGGGTATTAACGCAGTTGTGTAAAATGATTAATTTTAATAATTTTTTGTTGTATAATATAACTTTTATGTTCCTAAAACTATTTGAATCCACAGTGATACAGTGTCAAATATGATTTAAATATTAAAATTCAAGGCATATTGTACTATAATATTACTAGTTATGTATTACATATTGTATAACGTAAGTATATATGACCCAATTATAACGTATCATTAAAATATATTATGTTTTATGTATTTGTAATTAATAATTTATTACAAAAATCTTATTTTTACTTCTGTAAAATATTATACAAAGCCCTAATTTGTTATATAAGTCTATACACTTATTGTCACTATTTACAAAATATCTTTATGTTCTTGTTGAGCCTGTCTGTCTATTCCACTCATTCCATTTCGATTTCAACCATTCAAAAATATTATATAATATGGCTTATAATAATATAGACTTAATAAACATATTATTTTGATCAATAGCTAGGTGCCTAGGTCTAAAGGTACCATTGTCTTTAAAATATTGTTAATCTAACATAAAATCTATTGAATCTTCTACTACCTATACTTTTATATTATTATATTTCACTGTATTTCATAAAATGACCAATATAAATAATGATTACATGTTTACTTCAGTTGTAATAATGTCTATTTCAAAAATTATAGTCATAGAATATATTCTTAATAATAATTATAAAAAAGTCATCTGGATACATAATATGTTGGAAGTTTGTCAGTCATTACTTTGATCCCAGGACAGGGTAGTGTATTATTATTATTTTTAATTTGAAAGTAATGATAAATGATTGTATTCAAAAGACAATTCTAAGGAAGTTTGGTATAATAATATTATAAAATAAAATAAAAATTGATAATCATGACAATATTTTATTTGTTATTTTGTTATTTCCCCTATATTTATAAAATATTTCAGTTATAGGTTATATAAAGGTAGTTCCTTTTTATGCATAAGACAACTACCGAAAAACCGAAAATTATAATAATATTTTAAAATTGTAATTTTAGGACTATTAAAAGTTTTTATAAAATCATCTGCAACTTGAACACAAGTTATATGATAATAGTTTCTACTATGAATTTCTAAATCTCCGTGTTTACTTAAGAGTTTAGCGTATTTTTGTAGTGGTTTAGAAACAAATTTGTTTAATGTGATAGTTTTATATCTACCTCCTTTATCGCTAAACAAAACACAGAATTTACAATACAATCCAGACATTATATTAGAATAGGTTAAGCATTTATATTTTTCAAAATAAATTTTATTTAGGTATTATTTTTCTTCTTTACCTTTTTTTGGAATGTATAGAGTATGGATAAACAAAATCAATGTTGGGTATGTTACTCATTATTATTAATGCAGCACATTATTGTCATTATTGACATTATTGGCAGTAAAAGTATAGTTAGATTCTTTTAAAACATTTGCGATATCTAAATTATATGTTGTATTAACAGGACTATGAGTAGTTACTGATTTATTCAACGTTGATGAACTTGCAAATGTCGACAATGTTATACTTGTCTTATTTTCATTTTTTATTTTTCTGCTGTAATCATCATTGTTAACATTTTTGAGTTTTAACCATTGACTCAATGAATTGGACACATTTATATAATATACAATATAATATATGGTATAAAAAGTGATAACTATATTGAGATCAACAGTGTTCAATATGGAACGCGGACGGAGTCCAATCACCTAAGACCGTACACGTAAAAACCGTAAGAACTGCAACGTACTACGGTGAAACTATCACACAACACAAAACACGACACGGACGAACGCGGTAATTTAATAACGCAAAAACGAATGGTGAAACGAAAAAAAAAGCAAAACAAATGACCGTTTTGAAACGGTCGACCGCGCGACGAGAGAGAGAATACCCGGTGACGAAACCACACAATATACAGAAGGGAATCTTGATAAAAATTACATGTATTCTTATGGCCGCCATACTATAAATTCATCAGAGGTACCAGAAATGTAATACCTATTTCTTTGTTTTTAAAAATTTTTGGTCACACTGTCTCATAAATATATATAGTGAGTTTTCAAATAGTGATTATAATTTCTAGCTATGTTTACATTAGAAATGCTGATATCCATAGACATTTTATATGTCTATGTGGATATCACAATACCATACTTCATTATCAGTATGATCAAATACCATAGAATAATGGGAATTTCATACACTGTTGAATTTAGAGAATTTAGAAATTATCCAATATGTCTGTTAGATTCCCTTGTGTATATTCTGTGACGAAACGGTCGGTCGGCAGGAACGTATTGTTGATAACTCAACTGTACGATGTGTGATAAATATTCGGTGATTATACCGATACCGGTCCTTACTATGGTTACATTACTGTGGTTACTACATACCACAGTTATTCATAATAACAATAACATAAAATTATACAATTGAAATGGATAATTTGACAATTGTATTATTGAAGCCTTACTTTACTTTACTATCATGAAGACTAGAATAAGGAGAGTGGAGATCAAACATAATATACTGATATACCTACTTCAATAAACGTCCCAAAAAGAGTAGTACTATTTGAAAAATAATGAATAAAATCAATATTGTTATTCGTATTCATCAGCTTCACTAGGGGGTTGTTATCGAGCGTGGTGATAAGAGGAGTAACAAGATAACGAATACAGATTTATTTCTGTTCCGATTTTAAAGTACTATGCGATACACAAACCGATCATTAAAATATAACAACAAGAATTATTATTCTACTCTATTCATAGTATTCGGTGTATAATATACTGCCGCAGCGAGTCTTGTATATGCTATAAAACAATCTATAATATTTATAATCAATAGTATAGTCCGTGCATGAAGTAAACCTGCATGACATTGAAATAATAAATATTCTCTTAAAAATAAATAATTATTTATTTATTGATTAATTTCGGAAACACTTGTAAGTTACAATACCATAACAAAATATAAAATTATTTTTTTAAATCTCTCGGGGGGGGGGGATAGGGATTGCCCCTATCGCCCTCCCTCAAATACGCCACTAACGTTGAATCCTTGCTGTACTAGCGATCATTCATATAGGATTTATATTGTCAAAATTATTTTTACCACCCGGTATTTTAATTTCTGTATCCATTGTCCACATTTTAATATACATAACGACAAATAATATTGTTATTATTACTATAAAATATACGACGTATTTTAAAATGACCTGTAAAATTCGAGAAATATAAATATTTATTTATTGTATTATTTCTATCTCCACTTTTTAATACGATGTAACGTTTAAAATTGTATATATAAGCAATTTTTTAAATATAATTAAATATTAAATAATAACTTGGTCCCATTACTACCTATGTAATTTTTTATTATGGATGTATTCTTATGAATTTATAAAATTTTTGTTGAAAATATAACTTTTGCATTTCTCATTTATAACTATATTTATATACTTAAAAACATCGCTCAAAAGATGAAAGAAAAAATAAATGATTAAAAACAATATTATCTAGGGCCCTACCTAGTCGTATTGTAATATGTTTATTTAAACATGTTTTAAAACTTATTAAAAAACTGATTTTTATTTTTTTAAACTTTTAAACAAATATAACTCTTAAAAAATTAAATATCGAAAATAAAATACGTAAGACACTAGATACTATTATTATCTATATTTTATTTTTTGATTCGTCTTTCTACGATGATTGTATGTTGTTTAAAATGGGAATTTCTAACATGAGATTTTCATTGAAAATTTTTTACACAAGTGTAAAAAGTAGGTCTTAAAGTAGATAATCCATTATATACTCATATAATATTTATTATTACTATAATTAATTAAGTACCTACCTAATATATACTCTTAATATTCCTTCGTAAATGTTATAGAAAATTTCGAATGTTTTTCAAAATTAAAATTGATGTACACGTTCTGGTGAAATTAGAATTGTCTACTTGAGTGAAAAGTATACGTTTTTTTCGTGGTTATAAAATAAAATATATAGCTGACATGTGCTGCAATGGGATGCATGTAACGGCTCCCCGTATATCGTATATCACTCCTAATATCTATACTAGAGTCGATAATATCACGTACGCCTCACACAAACACAAAACCGTACAAACAAAGTATAATAAATTGTCTAAATAATACTCCTTATAATCGTGTGGTGAGAGGACCCGTTTCTAAAAATGACATAGATATGTAATGTATAACGATAGTTATTTAAAAAAAACGACTGGGTTTAAAGGCGTTATTAATTACGACCGGAATATCATAAATAAAGATTTGATCAACTTTTATATTTTTACAAACGATTATCAAAACTACCAAAAATGGTTATTTGTAAAAATTCTAGAAATAACTATTGTTTTATTATATTTTATAACTATTCTCAATACGTGGCCATAATAGAGCTAACCGTAATTCTGAAGTTAATTATTATTATTAGGTTACTAGTTATTGAAAAATATTTCTTAAAATATCCTAAAATATTTATTAAATCATTTTTTGACAAAAAATTATAAATACATAGAGATCTCGGAGTTGAGAGTAATTCTACTTTTCCTTTCGACCATTTTTTGGAAATTAACAAGGTTGTCATGGTTACTTATTTTTTAAAATTTTTTTTTAATAATAACTAACTTTATTTAGAATTGTTTTTTTTTTTATTGAATGCAATGTAATTTATCATTGCTTTCACATTCAATATATACACTAACAGTATTCTAACCGACATGTGTAGTAGGTACTCCCAATCCTACTGACCGGCTTTTTAATATTAATTTAAATATAATTATTATAATTCGCAATTTTTTTTTTTTTTAATTACATGTATGAAGCATTTAATTATATGGTTATAATGTGTTAGTAACAAGAACCTCAGTACTTAATTTTTAAATACTATGAATGGACTATTTTAAATACATGAACCGAGAATCACTTGAAATGAACGCAATATTATGCTGACACTCAGGGCCATAACGTAGTATTTACGATATTGGTCAAAGGTCCAATATGAAATAGCAAATCAATAATGATTGATATATTTTTATAGCAAGCAACAGATGAACAATTTATGTAATATAAACACGTGTAGGGGTCAACGTAAAGGTCATGGCATATAGATAATAGCTATATGGCAGAATTTATCGAAAAACATGATTAAAAGAATCGAAATATGTAAAATAAAAAAATAAAATAAAAGGAAAAAGGTGTTTATTTATCGACGAACACGTCGACGTTTATTTAGTAAATGCTTACGTATTAAAAAAATTTGTCTCAAATAAAACATTTACTTGTTAACTTGCTCGATTTGTCGAAATTAAATGTACAATAAATACCTATATTGTCATCATGTAAAGTTAAACTTCTTTAAACTTTTAAAATCGACTAGTTAATTATTTATTCTATTAACGGACATGACTGGTTTAAATGTTCACTGTATTGACTTGAATTTTCACAATCATACAGTTAAATTAATGTATCGGGAGTGAACGATTTTATCAATGTATTGGTCTAGTTTGAGCATTGTAGGTTGAGGCAATTGTGTATATACTGTTCGGTCTGGGATGTGTATTAGCACTTGCAAGCAATCGTTACGAACGGGAGTGAAGACGGTCTTACAAACAATGATAAGTATCTCTTGGAAGCTCTACCGAGACCATTGTGATCTTTCCATCAGGGTGGTACAACCCCAAGCTCCGTTATCCACGTGAACCAGAACCCAATAGATGGACGAGTCACCGACACGCACACCACGGGTCGACTGACTGGACTATCGATCTCGGTTCCTTCTAGTCATGACCTATACCAATAGTGGCCAAAACTTTTTTTTTTGCGAGGGCTGTATGCAAAAATAAATAAATATATTTCATGACGAGGCCAAAGATCCGAGTGTAGCTAGAATCAAATGTCTTAAGTGACAAATTATCTTAAAATTTTGATTTATCTTTTTTTTAGATTCTGAGTGAAATGAGAAATGTATTGATTAATAATGACGTCATTTGGGAGGGAGGTAGGGGCAAATGCTCGCCCCCCTCTAGTAAAACCTGAAATGACGCTACTGCAGTGGCGGCTCACCGGATGAGGTAAGTGAAGCTTGGCCTCGCCTAATAAAGGTGAACAATATTGTAATAAATAGAACCCATTTTAAGAATTCAATAATCTTTCGACATTTTTAAAAAATGTTGCCAAGATTTTTATATTGATAACCATAGCAAACACCTGGTACAGTTTACGACAGCATTGATTTGCGCCGCGATCCGCCAGAAGTCGAGAAAGGCGCTTGAGGAGCAAAAAATATGGTAAGGTGACATTTTGGTCCGTTGACTTAAACATTTGCGGATCAAAATGTCCACGTGGATCTAATATCACCATTACAGTAAGGTGACAATTGGATCCAGGGATATTTAGATCCAAATAAGACTTTTTGATCCCAAAAGAATCAAAATGTCTGATTAGAATCAAAATAGGAAACAAATTCGGTAATACCCTTTCTATAATTTCTAGAATTCTATATGCATCTTGTATTTTATAATCTTTATTTTTATACATTTTACTTTTAATAGATACTGAAGATCTATTTCTCATTTGTGATATAAAATTTATTGAGGACTTTATCGAAGGAATTTGTGCATTATATTATTGCTAGAATATGGCCTCATATGACAATTAAAAATGGGCCAAATAGTTTATCCTTGACATGAAGGGTAGGTACTGAACAATTTATAGTTTAATTTGACAACAGTAAAATATACATTATTGAAATGTAACTTATTATTCCCAACAGGTTCTTATTGCTGCATATTTTTGTGTTGTAAGTAGCAGACTATCAAACTGGCATTGGAGAAAATCCATACAGTTTACAGCTCTGAATATAATCTAAAAATCTGCCATAACATCTTTCTGGTTTTCACTTACTTATACGTGCCATTTCTTAATGTTAATGCAGGTAAATAACAAATAAATACTATTTAGTATTTACTATTTACTACTACCACGTGAGAATGATTATATAAAATTAAAAACATTATAAAATATAAAGTGTCTATAAACATAATAAATATCAATTTTTGTTTTCTTGATTTTATTATTTTTATTTGTTATCAAATTTTCGTAAATTCATAATAAAGAAAGCTATTTATTTATTTCCCCAAATAAAGTGAGCTTCTTTATAATATTCGCGAGATGAGATTCGTGACAACAGTGGCTTCGAAATATATCTTCTCACTGCGAGATTATGAAATTAATGAAATGAGATGAGCTAAGTTGTAACGTGTTAGATGACTTACTCTTTCAAACCACCCCCTCAGATGTTTTCTTGGTTATGATTTCGGTAGTTTGAGTTTCTTCGTCAATGTTCATGCATTCGTCTTAAATTTCGGCTTATTGGTTGGTAAGTCTTACAACAGGAGCTTCGACTTATTTTGGACTGAGAACGAATCCACCGTGTCGGAAACGATTGCGTATGGTGATTTTGTTGACGATTTCAGCGTGTGGCTTAGCAAACGAAATGTTTTCGAATTTCTTCCATCGGTGAAACCAACCATCTATTGCCACAAAGTACAGTACCGTAAAAGCACGTGTAAACAGCACGTTCTATTTATATATAAAATATATAAATATATATTTATAGTTCGTTTTATTTTTTGTTGCTTATCTAAATGTCACATTGCCCCATTAACCAGTGTAGTGAGTTTAATAGACGAATTTTTTTCGTGCGCTAGTATAATGTTACGGAGAAGTAAAATGTACGAAAAATATGTTTTTAAATAATAAGTCAAACCACCGATAAACAAATACTTAGAATTTCCGAGCGAGCAAAGTCACGTATGACCATAAACTGGGGCCCAGCCTTCGAAGAGCGTAAATGACCATAAAAGGGGGTCGACAGTATCCAAAACAATGATTATTCGAAAACGTGAGTACGTGCGTTTTCGAGATTTCGCCGCAACCTATTAATTTAATGGACTTTGGGGGTCTACGCCGGTTCTCATTGAGCAAGGTTAAATAAGTAAGTCCAACACGGATTAATTGCAGACGGCCCAGGCACTCGACGCGATCGAGCATCATCCCGCGAGTCGCATTTCCGAATTTTACGTACATACTATATCCGTGACCTCCCAAGTGAATGTGGTGTATTCTTTGTACTTAAGATTTTTGGACTTTTAATATTTTCAAATTAAGTGTGTTTAATATCTGTTTAATGTGCTAATAAATTAATATTAATTACTAACAATCAAGTGTTGGAAATTTATTTATTTTATTCAATAAATCTCTGACGAGTTTTCCTAAACCTCGATCTCGAACAAACTGCAACATAGAAATTGGCGCAGTCGGTAGGATTTCCAGTCGACAACGGAGACAAGTGGGTTGATCAATTGAAGGCAGCTCCGAGTTGGAGTCACCGTGCAGAGAAATCTGTAGCAACTTCGAGGGAAAAACGCACCACAAGCAGGACATCGTTCACGCCGAGGAACCTAGGAAATTGAGCAAAGCAACGTGAGGGAACAACGGGGTATCCAGATCAATACCATCATTACGATCACCATCAACACCATCACCGACAATGGCTTTATAAGCAAAAATATATATTTTTTTTTGAGCATGTATAGTTGGAGATATTTTTCTCTTTATGTTTAAATACATTTTAATAGGGGTCGTCTCCTTTGGGTTAAAATAACAATTGTTTTTGCCCATCGTATAGTTTTGGTTAGGTACTAAATAAATTAATAAATTAATAAGTTAATATTTATATAGGAATAAATAAATAAATACGAAGTACGA
Organism: Pemphigus obesinymphae; assembly: GCA_025469235.1. Lineage (NCBI taxonomy): Eukaryota > Metazoa > Arthropoda > Insecta > Hemiptera > Aphididae > Pemphigus > Pemphigus obesinymphae. The sequence goes on from JAIPRL010006343.1 coordinate 27,392, forward strand.
ACTGTGAAAAGAATATAATGGAGAATTAAAAAATTAAATAAAATAAAATTTTTTAATAATTACAAAAATAAATAGATAAGTAATAATTTTTGTGATAAAATAATATTATAGACAATCAAAATAAAATAATTATATGAAAAAATATAAATAAATTTAAAAAAAAATAAAAATAAAATACTTATCAGAAATAATTTGTGTAATAAATTGAATAACATATGAATTTTGAGAACATAATATTGAACCTATTATAATAATAATTGCCTAACTGGGGCAGGGTTATTTTTCATAAGAATTTCGCGACTAATTAAGAAAACATCGGTATAACTTGCTAGTTAGCAGACGTGTTGTATTATTTAGGATATTCTGAAATTAAATAAATAACTTATTATTATAGAAATTGCTTACTTAGGGCAAGGATAATTTAAGAGAAGT
>JAIPRL010006344.1:0-27818 GCA_025469235.1 Pemphigus obesinymphae
ATCAATAATTGATAACAATTATTTGTTATCATGATTTTGGCCACTGAACTATTTTACCCCAACCTGACGTGTTTTCGCCACCGGGAGCGTAAAGGTCAGCGGCCACTTTTCATTCACCCGATTATAGGTACCTATTTACAAACACATGTTTATGATAAAAATTGATGTAATATTCAATATAAAAAGGATTTGTTTAAAATTATTTTTAATTTTCTCTTATAGAATATTGCATAAAAAATATTCAAATAATTTTCAAACGGTTTTGAGGGGGTTTCGTGAATTTTTCCGGGTTTAGCCCTCGTTGATTTCCTCCAATGCTTTAAAGTTTGTTTTATTATGTTGATAAGTCCTAATGTAATTTAGCTGCATAATGCCTAGAAGTTGGCTTCTATAATTTCATTCTTTGTGATCGCAACTATAATTTTATAATTTTTATATATTTAATATATTTTAAGCTGCAATTCATAAAATAATAATAATAATAATTTTATTATTTATTTAAGATAATATAAGGTACTAATATGATAATTTTGATAAATCTGGTAAGCTATTTGTTAAATATCTTTAAAGGTGTTTTTCATTTTGGTGTATGGGATATTTTTAAACAGTTTTTGTGTAGTTATTTATGTCTTCATATAAATAGGTTATAATGCTTTACTGTATTAAAAGAAATAAAAGACTATTCTGGTATAACTTGTTTACAATTTTTGTTATATGGATTTCTTTTTCAAATTTTTGTGGAGGATGTATATTTCACTAAATTATCTTTTTCATTCAATAGCTTTGTTTTTAATGTCAATGTATTCGAGATGTTTGACTTGAGTTTAATTTTTATTTTTATTTGAGTTATGGTTGAGAAACCCTGTTTTCAATTTTATTCTAATTAGAATCATAATATTTTTTTTTTTTTTATTCATTATACCTTAATTAAAATATATTGTTTAGAATATGTATTCTCGGAGCTATTATAATTTTTTAAATTGTATAGTGTAATTTTAATTTTAAATATGTTCAACATTATTAAAGAAAAATTAGTATGGATCACGAATGTAAAGAACAGGTTAGTTGTTCCTAATTGTTTTGAACGGTATTAGAATTTGTTCTAGTAATCTCCACTACATATGTGCTGCTAGTGTTAGTTATACATCAAAGGGTAGTGTAGTTCTATTAAAAAGATGCCACACCCATTCAAAATACAGGGAAAACACTTTCATGCTATGTATTGTAGAATAATTATTTTTGTATAAAAAAAAGGTGAAATCTTGAACTATAATCATACACTAGCTGTTTAACAATTTTATTTGTAATTGTAGATTATTTAGAATTTTGAAAATATAATTTTATAGAACATGGTAGAATTAATTAATTGTAAAATGTAAAATGTTCTCATCTTTCTATTGATACTAAAATTGTTGATCTATGATAAGTATGTAATATGTATATGTACCAGAGTTAATAATTATTTAAATACATTTTTTTTTTTTTTTTAGATAATTTATTAATTGATAAATATTTTTTTTCGTAACTAATGAATACATTTTGTTATTTGTGAATAATTTATTTGTTAATCATGATTAAATCTAATATTTATTCGTACTATATATTTGTTATCATAGGTTTTTTATACCATGTAAATACTTATCATGAAAAATATTTATAAAACGTTACAAATTTCATATGCCTAACAAATACAGCAAAACCTCCCTTTAAGGACATTTTTTTCGAATAGGATAATATTACTATTTTGCTATATAAAATCCTCTATAAACAGACACTTTTAAACTTGATTTTGAACATTTTTATTGTAATTTTAGAATAAAATATAATATAATATAATATAATATAATATAGAATATCCACTATTTTATGGTGTCTGTTATTTAGAAGTGTCCCTTAAAGGAGGTTTCATTATATTTGTATAGATATATAAAATTTATCATTTTTTATAAATACTTTTAATGATAAGTAACTTACATGGTATGAAAAACTTATGGTAAAAATATATAATACGAATAAATATCAGATTTAATCATAATTAAAATTATTTGTGAATAATGAATAAAAAATGTATTTATACTTAACAAATAAATTATCTTTTATCTTCTATCTTATATAATTTTTGCACAACTCTGGTGTGTACTATTGGAAATGCAAAAATATGTTTTTTAATCAATATTCTAACTACACAACAAATTGAATGTAAAAAATTGATGTATGTACTATTTTCTTAATTATAGACGCATTTTACCAAAAGAGCAACCAAACCTGATCCCGTATTATCTTGCGACTAACCTGTTTTTTACAATTGTGGTATAGACATACAACAGTTATCAATCGGCATAACATAATATCTTGTCAGTAACAATACTACCATCTGTCAATGACATCACTTCATCATTATTTCAATAACCTTTGATGTATTTAAATAATTTAAAATACACAGTATTTAATTCCATATACTTGAAAAAACAATAGACAAGTTCTGCATATGTTACCTATTAGGATTAGTATTGGTTTTTCTTAGAGTGGACAGTCTACTAACGAAAGCTGACCGAGTTTTTATTTTAGAGATTTAAATTAAACTAAATAGGTGTAAAACTAAAAGTTTTTTTTTGTATATGTCACCAAGTAACAAACATATCATATATTAATTTTTTATTTACTCTACTAAGTAGAAAACATATCTATATTTTAATTGCTAGTGTATGTGTATCTAATTTTCTCACTGAAGGTAAAATACAGTACATCTATTTCAGAGCTGTATTGCAGATTTGTTCAATGCATAACATTTTTGGATAAAAGCATACAAATATTCTCCTTGGAGCTTCTCGCATAAACGTGAGACAGCAAAGCTAATAATGTAGTGTGGTGATGTAAATTCAGTATGGTTGAAGCTATTACTTCTTGCCAATAATATTTATAATTTTAATAAACTAAAAATAAATTAAATGTGACATTCCGTATTTTTTAATTTACAAAAAAAATCAAGTTTAAACTTTCTATTTATTTTAGAAAAAAATCTTGTTTCAATTTTTAAAAACTTCAATATTAGTCTATTTTTCATAGATTAGAGCATAAAAGTTAAAACAATTTTCACAAGAAATTTAATAAATTGTTAATTGTGAATTATGTGCTCAATTTAAATTAAATTATTATCTGTTGAAAAAAAACAACATAAAATTAGTTATTTTAATGAAATGTATGTTTTACCTTACAAAATACATATATTAATTATCCAACTTCAAAAAGATATAAGATAATTCAAAAAGACTTCCGAAATATAATTGCATTGTTTTTTTTTTTTTTTTTTGTACGAGTAGGAATGTAGCATATTGAATATACATAGGTATGATAAGACATTTATTGAGTCCAAACAATTTTTATTTATTCTGATAAAAAAATGTGATGATTGGTACATTTTTTTTAGAGTATTATTATTATTGTAATTGGCAACTTGTAAACCCAACCATTTATTTGATGCCATATTTATTATATTTGACATGTAGAAACCTGTAAATCTACACAAATGTGTTTATTTACAGATCAAGTCATTGATATTTTGACATCATTTGTGATGGATGGTGTCATAGCTTTTTTGGTGACTTCATAGACCTTGGCAGATTAAACACTGTCTTATAATAATAATAATAATAATAATAATAATAATAATAATAATAGTACTTAGAATTAAAATAATTTAAATTAGAATTAATATCATTATTATTATTATTATTATTTACACTAAATTGTTATAATGTATTATCTGCTAAAGTATATGTGTCTTGTATATACTGAACATACTTCTTCACCGCGTTTATAACAATTGCTTATGTTGTCTCATTGGCTATACAGAATAATATGCTAATAACAAATGAGGATGATCAATCAACTGAAGAACCAAAAAATGATGAAAAAACGGGAGGAAAATGGCCAATCAAACGCAGTATGTATATTTTTATTAAAAACTTGAATTTATTGCTTATGTTTTGTATGATTTTAATCATTTTTATGGTAGAAGTAAATAAGAAAGAGCAAAAAAAGCGACTTAATGCTAGAATGCGACGTTTAGTATGTCCAAAAAGTCCATTAATGGTATTTTCTGAGCTGTATAAAGATATACCTATTAAATTAGCAGAGCAACAAACACATAATAATTATGCGGTATATTCTGCTTCAATTGAGGTAAGATACTTTTTAAAATATAATTATTTAATTGGAACTTTATTTTATTACATGTTTAATACTTTGTTTCTAATTTTTCTTTGTTCCTTTAAAATGGCTTTGAAATTTTTATTTTTGTATTGTTGATGTGGTCTTTATTGATGGGCTTACTACTATTCCATTTTAAAATTTCTTTCTCAAAATCTATAAATTGTTTTCCCTCGTTAGTTCTCTCTCTAAAGTCTAAAGAACAATAAGTATACAAAATTTATAAAGAAATATCAAATATTGAGGAATATCGAAACTTTTTTTCTTATGCTGTGCTCGTTATAAATATATCTAAGTATTGCTATCGTAGTTACTTGATTCATATAGAAACCTTTCTCATAATCCTCGTTAGTTTTGAAAGTTAATGCTTAATAATAGATCATCTGGGATTCTATATTATTAGTCTTAAACTTAACAATATACCGTGTCCTAACGTATTAAATGTAGAACAATTTCTCTCTGTTGGTAGGACATCCCCCCCCCCCCAAAAAAAAAAAAACTAAATTTGTAAATAATATAATGAAAGCATACAATAAAAAAAAGTAAAACATATAAAAAAGCAAAAATGTATAATTAATGTAGTAAAGAAATGATATAAAATTATTAAATTGTGCGCAATACATTTATTATAATTAATTATTATAATATTATATTATTCTATAATGAAACTTTAAATTCTTATCAAACATCTTGTTAATAAATGATAAAAACTGATAAAAATATAATTCAAATATAATTTCTGTAACATACCACTGTGACTAAAAGCATTAGGTGTATTATATTTTAATTAGAACTTAGAAATAATTTGGGAGGAAAATGTCCATCTAATTTTTGAACTGAGAGAAAAAATCCGTCCTACCACTCAAATGTGGGGGGGGGAGTTGCAGATGGAAGATGTCCGCTTACCTAACATATCGAATACTGTTAATTTATTTTATAAACACTATAACTAACTACACTTATCAATTAACAATTCAGATTGTTTATTTTCTTTATTATTATACAATATCATCTAAATTGAAGATATTATGGATAATATATATGGAACTATATTCTCTGCTTGATGTTTCTTCTGTTGGCCCTGGTGGTATTCTATTTCTTGTTTAATTTACATGACATTATTCTAACCATTCTGGTATTTTTCAAAAATCAATGCTGGTAAAAATTGATCCTTTATTTGCTCTTTTGGTGAGTTAAGAATTATCTACTCATTACTATCCTCTTCCACACTGTTAAACTATTCAAATCTTTAGTCCTATATAGATTTAATCCAGTCATCTGTTAACAGTATTTTATCTAATGAGCATCGTGGCTTTTGCCCTACCCACTGTTACTTATAACTTAACTTTTAGTTTCTTTATTATGGATTCCTATCGTCAGTATTCCCAACTTGATATTGTATGGATTATGCTAAAGCATTTGATTTTGTTGATAACTTTAGTTAATATATTATCTATTTCTGAATTTAGAGAACTAATTCTTTCATGGTTTATCTCTTACTTCACTTATTAAAAACAATGAATTATATATGTAAAGTAGCGTTATAATTTAAAATAAAATAATCTTTTTCTATTTGGTACTTTGATTATACACCTGAATTAATGTATTATTGAGTCATTATATGTAGGCTATTTTGAAGAGGATGCTGATGATTACCTGTATGTCCCAAAAGGGACAAAAGTGTTATTATTTAAATTCTTTATTAAAAAAAAATTCTATAGCATCTGTCATTATCAAACACAACATTTGGTTTTAGCCTATTATGATAATAAAATAAAAATACTAGGTAATAAAAATAATATTTATTTGAACAAAAAAAATAGGTTGATGGTCAGATATATACGGGTGATCATATTTCTAAGACTCAAGCCAAACAAAAGGCATGTGAAAACTTTTTGCGTGTAATGCTGGCAAAAAAAATGAATGAGAGATCTGGTAAAAAATAAATAGTTGTATACTATTAATATAATGTACTAATAATAAGAATATATATTTATTTAGAAAAAAAAGAGGATTTCACAGAAAATGATATAGTAGTTAATGAAAATGTTGCATCTGTAAAACCTAAAGGTCCACCACAGGAGGATTTTCCATGGCCACATTTTGCTTCATTAGCTATGCATAACTTAATAGCTCACTGGGAATTACAGCCTGTTGCAAAAGTTGCGCCAGATGAAACCGTCACTAAAACAACAGCTAAGGTAAATAATTTTTTTACCATAAGGTAGTATATACAAAGTTAATTAGAGATAAAATTAATTGAGTACTTTATTTTAAAATTTGAATATTCAAAAAAAGTAAGTAGGTACATAATATTCAAACTAACAAACTAACATTAGTTTCATTAAGTTTGTATTTGGTATTATTGTATAGAGCCATGGTTAATATATATTATTACATCAAAACAATTATGATTAAACTTATGAGAATGCCACACATCCTCATTTTAATAGGTTCTGTATAGGAACATTTTATGAAATTTTAAAAATCATGAAAATCCAACAATTTGAAAATAGTTGTGTATCATTTTTATTTAAAAAAACATGTATTCATAAAACACCGGGACTACAATCAAAGTAAAAACACCAAATTTTGTTACTACATAGAAGAAAACCTAATCTATAATTAGTGTTTTTATTTTTTTTTATAATTTATGTCAATTTTGTATTAAAAATGCCTAAAATAAACATAAAATCGTAAAATTTTAATTTCTTAATTTAAAAAAAAATTATAAAAAAAATGAAAATGCTACCTCACAGATTTAGTGTTCTCCTTTATGTGGTATAAAAATTTGATCATTTCATTTTGATTGTAGTATCGGTGTTTTATATTCGCATAAAACTAGATTTTAGTCTTATTTAAATTAATTATTTATTTATTAAAACCTAAAAAGTCAAAGGTAAATATCATTGAACTTGAAAAATAATTTCCTAGGGGAAACAGTTTAAAATAAATATAAGTACTCAAAAGACCTTGCTAATGATTTTATTCATAGAATTAATTTATATTCGTACATTTAATTACTGGATATATTGAAAGTAATTTATCCAAAACTACCTAGTTATTCAATTTTCTATCCATTTACTGTCCAAAATTTGTGAACAACCTTATCGAAGAAAAGAAATATTTTAGTGGCCAATAGGTATATTCTTTTGGAATCTGGAATACATTTTTCATTCAATGCAAGTCTATAGTAGTATATACTATATATATTATTTTTGTACAAAAAAAAAAGTTTCATCTTATATATTACATTTATTCATATTAAATTGGTTATTTAATAATCAAAATTAATATTGAATACTAAATATTTCACGTTCTGTAATCTTATATAAATTATGATTTTTTTTTTTTTTTAGGTGGGTGGTATGAAAAAATTTCCTGATCATCCAGAAACTTACAATCCTGTACAGTTATTACATCAAATGACCCCAGGTGTTACATTTAAAGAGTTGACCATTAGTCATAACAACCCATCAATTTTTCAAGTATTGTGTGAAATTAATAATGTGGAATTTAATGGACAAGGTAAGATTTTATCATTTTTATTTCATAAGACTTGAAACTGTTTAACTATACTATAACTTCATATATTATATTTATGAAATAAATTATTATAAACCAAAACAATAAAAATAATTTAAATTTAACTACATCATATAGGTTAGATATATATTTCAATAATTATGTTGTCATCTTAATTTCAAACCAAAAACTAGTTTGGTTGACACTTAAGGTGACAACATAGTTGTTAAAATACATATATCCAGTTAATATCATATTATTTTTATTTTTAGGTTATAATAGTTTATAGTACAACAGTTACTACAAGTGTATTTTAATGTATTAATTGTATTTATAAAATAAATAATATGATATAGGTAATATCATAGTTTATTGGTTATTTATCACCTAGTTTTGTTTTTATATTTATACATTGGTGTTCATATATTTATCAGTTTATATGCTTATTGTAAATAATTATTTGAGTTGAAAACGTATCAGACTTGTTAGTGTGGTCATTATTTTAAATTATGTTATAGTAGGTGTATAAATGCAACTTGTTTTAGAAATGTAGCCAAATATATCATTAAAAAAAGTATTTAGTATGCCACCTATTTCGATTTGATTTATCTTAAATACAATTTACCATTTACCCATACTAATAATAGACTGAGACAATAAAATATATTTAATAGACATTAGATTAATATGTAATTTAATAAGCAATTATAATACGATAATTATAGAATATCTTTCAATATTGTAATTAAAATAATATTATTGATTTATATTTTATAGGATCGACAAAAAAAGCAGCTAAAAAAGAATGTGCAATTCAAGCAATCAAACATTTTTGGAATTTTGATTTTCATTCTGCTGACAAGAATGTCAAGAATGAAAAATCTTAGATATTTAACTTAATATTTTTAGTGTATTGTGTGTTTGTGTTCTTGTGATTTTTTTGACACTTCAATGAATAAATATACTTTCTTATATTTTTATCATTTTTACGTATAATTAGTTATTATAATTTTTTTGATTATCTTTTTCATCACGGTTTTAAGTTATATAAATAATATATTTGATTATTATTATAGTATACAATGTAGTCCATTTTAATTTAGTATGTATATACAATATATATTGTGCCGAATATTAATTTTTTGAATAGTATAAAAGCATAATTATAAATGATTGTGTATTTTCAAATTATACTTGGTATACTTATATTCCCTAAATAATCTTATTTTATTTTTACTTACTATGATGTATATAAATCAATAATAAAATTAACATTTTAAAGTTTAAAAACATTATTTACTTGTTGATATAAAAAAAACTAACAAATTCAGTTGTATACTTTAAAATGAATACAGATGATTCCAAGTTATGAGTGGTTTGAAGAGGCTATTAATAATAATAACAAATTATTAATAATTAATGTATGTATTTTGTATGTTTTAATGTTTTTAGATAAAAAAAAAGCTTTATATTTATGAATATGTACAACAATTATACATTTTGAAGAACAACAATTAATTTGAAATGTATGTCTAGTGTTGAACAAAACATAATATATATTGTAGTTATTTTATTGAAATTAAAAAATAATGATTTTTGAGATTCTAAATTTTGAGTAATACAAGATGATATAATTTTTAATTTGAACCTTTTTATGTCAAATTTTTAAATAGACTGGTTACTTGAGTTATTAATGATATAATATAATTAATGATAATATATTGTATCAGAAATGGATAAAAATTAAAAAACAAAATGGATTCTAGTTTTGACTTTTGGGTAGGTACAAAAATATAAAGATGTATACCCATAGTTATAGAATATAATTTAAGATAAGATAAGTGTTAAGGCTGCTGGAGCATCCCATATTTTTTTGTGGTTTTAGACCAATAAGCAGAAGATTAGTTTAAATACTTACCGATATCCGTATATATGTATATATTTATATTTATTAGCATATTTTCTAGATTATTTAGAAAAATATTTAGTTTTTTAAATTTAACAAGCCTTAAAATCAAAATTATTTTTAAAAGAAACCCATCGTTGTCTCAGTCTTTCTAGTGGTTTTTGCCCTCTAGTATCCATTGATAACTTGTCCGATTACCTGTTCCTGGTCCTGTCATACCTGTCCTGCTCAGCTTATCCTTCTGCTTTTCATTGTTGTCACTATGTCTGAATCATTTAACATTATTATATAAGCTTATTACTTCTTTGTTCATATTCTCCCGTATTCTGGTTTTTTGGGGCCAATGATTTGTCGTAATACCTTTCTTTCAAATCTTGCTAAACATTGATCATCTGTTTTTGTTGTAGACCATATTTCACATGTGTATAGTGCTATTGAGTATATCATTTTATCATATCGTTGTATAGTGTTTACTTAGATCTGATTACCACTATTTTGGATTTTAAAGCGAAAAAGCACTTACCTATTAGCTGAATTAATAAATAAATTAAATGTTCTGAAATCTAAGAGTTCTTTAAACATATAACATAAACATAAAACTTCATATGTACCAACTAATTGCAAATGCTGGTGTGTATGAGTTAATAAGTTGAAACTTTTAACTTTACTTTTTATATTTCATTTTTGTTAACGTAACTTATTTTTGGTTATATTAAATTTTAATTAAAACTTAGTTAAGTTAATTTTGAAATAATTGATACATTTTGATTTCATATTATGTCTATTGTCAAAATGGCTAAATAAAAATAAAGTTGTTTTTGCTGTTTCTGATAAATATTATATTATTTGAATTATTTATTTGCAAAAAATATAGGTAAAAGAAGAATACCTACCTATATATTATATAATAATTATGTATTATTATATTATTATTATAATAATTATCTCTCCTTAATATAAATTGAGGAATATATTAGATTTCCCACACATAAACAATATTTAAATAAGTACTAATTTGCAATTAGCAATTTTTATTTGTTAGAATTTTGAAGAAAATAGTAAGTACGTACTAATTAAATATTTTTATGAACCTATTTATTGTTAATTTTAATAATAATTATTACAAATATAGTATTTTCAATATTATTATGTTAAAAAAATTAACTTAACTTTAGTTAATAAGTTTTTTTTTTAAATTTAACTTAACTTAATCGTTAAGAAAAATAATTAATTAACTTTAAACTTTTACCATTTTTTTTCTATGAATTTAACTTAACCGAGTTTAAAAAAATCATTAACTTGCCCAGAATTGCTAATTATTATACATATTTAACTATTAAGAGGACGTGATACCCGTATTTGTTGTCTCCGTCTGACCAACTGTTAATATATGATATTTACGTTTACCTATCGTTTGTGTCACAACTTTGTCAATTTTAATATTAGATTAAATTGACCAATTGTAAAATGTATATACGAAATTATTATCTATGCCGTATCGTCGTTTTTTTCCAGAATTTGAATTTTAAATAAAAAAGTTTTATCTATTTTAATTAATGAGTTTTCAAAATAGGTACCTACCTATAGTTAATATCTTCTTACAAAATAAAAAATTCGGAAAAGGGACGACGTTACCACACACGATCTTACCTATAAATTTCGTAATAGGTTAATTTACTCTAATATTAGAAATGACAAGGTTGTGGATATAAATGCTGAAATGTAAATTTCGTGTATTATCAGTTGGTTAGACGAAGACAATAAATACAATTCTTCGAGAGTTTTTGCCACCACCGATACCTCCTTCCACTCTTCTCGATTTTGTACTTTTTCATCCCAATTTAGTATCTCTAATTTCTCTAAGCCCTGCTCTATTCTATCTATCGCTTATTTGGACATTCTTTTGCTCTCTTCGCTATGGGTTTCCATTCGATTCTTTGTGTTTTCACAAAGTTGAATATTCTCGGAACTCCTGTCAATTTTCTGATCTCTTTGTTCCTTCTACGGCGGCATCCCAGTTCATTGTCATAATATACTGGACCACAGATGATTCTGAGTACTTACTTATTTTGTTTTCGAACGACATCAGTTTTTGCTTCGTTCAACTTGTTAAAGTCCATACCTCACATATAGGTATGTACATAATATATTAGGGTTGGTCTAATTATCGCCGTGTAGAGATGCACTTTAGTTCTTCTAGAAAACAATTTAGATTTAAGGTATTTGGTTAACGAAAATTATCACTTTCTGTCTTGATGATTCGGCTATTTATTAATTCGACGGACCAGTCATTATTACCACTGACGGATCATAAATTAGTGGACTTTTTCAAATGGATCTCCTTGGATCACTACGTTGTCGAAATAGTTGTTACTTGGTAATAGCAACATTACTTTGGTTTTATTTATCATTCACAGTCTATATATAAATCTCAACACCGTTACTTCCCCAAGACTGCTTATATTATGTAACATTGAGGAGAAAGCTCATCGGCTTACAACTCGATCAAAAAAACATCTATTAAATTAACTAAATAATTATAATAGGACGACTAAAAGTGTTAATTTAAAAACATAATATTCAAAATACACATATTATTGTGTAAAATATAACTGCATATTATTATTTTAACTCTACAGAGTGTAAAGTAACTGCAGTACTACCAGTAGGTAGGTATACAGTCCGACCCAAGGGAGCGTCGAAGTGTGTCCCTATATGCAACTGGAATCGATTTACATTTTACTCTATGAGCCCCCCAGAAATAATGAAATATAAAAATTGACCGTTATTTATTTTTCTGCTTCTTTTGTATCACTGTATCAGCTAGGTCCCTCAATATATCTTGCACCAGGCGCCACAAATTCTCTCGTCGGAACTGAGTAGGTACCTACTAGGTAGATATTAGTGCTGAGCATACCTAATCTGGATCGATCCACATTGATAAATATCATAGACTTATACCTATTATAATATTATAAGTCTATGATGAATATAATATAATCTTTTTAATCCCGGATTGATGGATTACACTATAAATTCGGATTAACGGATTACACAACTATATTTGATTAATTTTGAATTTTCATATTATATTGAATAACTATTACTATTGATTATATTAAATAGATACATATAGTATATATTAGCTCACTTTAGTACAAAATATGCTGCGCAATGAAAATATTAGGTATTATAATTTCCATTTTCCAATAAGTTTACTATTAAATTGACGGATCGGATCTGAAACGGATTGAATCCAAAATCCGGATTGTATATTTTAATCCGGATTACGGATTGATCAGAGAAATGCTCAGTACTAGTAGGTATATCTATATAATACCATATATTTTACATTTAAATTATATTATTAATTTATAATAGATTATAAATTAAAAATTTATAATTTTAAAATTGATAATACTTATTGAGCCTATACCTTCTGCCTATTTTATCTAATATTATAATGCATATTATAAGAAAGCATGACAAAAAGCCACTTACAGTAGGTATACCTATTACCCACATCATTTTCTTCTACAGTTATTTACAATATATTTAGCGAGAAAAAGCCAGCAAATGTAAAACTCCACACCGACAATTTCTCAATGAAAAACTTGCATTAGCATTTTTCATATTTATCAACTTACAAACATATTAGAAATACAAAACAAATTATAGCTAATAACATCTATAGCGACTGACCGAGCCGATTTTTGATATATATGCATTTGTACACGTTTTACGAACCGTTAAAATATCAACAGCCCATGAAATGTGTACAAATGTATAATATATCAAAATTCGGCTCTATCAGTTGTTAGAGAATTTCGTTCTTTCTAATTTATTTTTTATTTCATCTTTCTGCAATATATTCTCAAGTTGATAAAAATGAAATATGCGTAAACACATTTTTTAATAAAATATATTGTGATTGCACAACAATTATATATGATATTGATACAAGACTATTTTTTAATTACTTACTTAAAAATATATTCAAATATTTTTCAATTGATAGGTTTAAATTTTTTTTTAAATGTCATAAAAATTGCCTATATAAAACCCCTTAAAAATCGGGTGTGTGGCGTCCAGTATTTTATATTTTTGATTTAAAATAACGTACTTAGTTTAATTTTAACATTCAATACCGATTTTTATTTTATTTATTAGGTTTTGATTTTAATTATGTAAAAACATTTCTATAATATTGAGTAACCAGTATAGGTGGGTTCTTTTAATGCCATCGAATTTAAATCACGTGTTTTGGTAAAGTTATTATAGTTTAAAAGAAGTTGGAGGTACTTAAATATATATTTTGGGAAATTTTTTTCCCTATATGTGCAACTTGTTTTTTTTTCTTTCTATTATTAAGTCACTTTGACATATAAACCATTATCCTCTATCAAAATTTAATCGAGTTATATAATATAATACCTAATATGAAACGGTTGTAACTTGATATTTTTTTGACTTTTTGAATTTAGGATGGTAATCAAATGGGTTACGAGGTTACGTGATTACAATAATTTGTTTTATAATAATTAATATAATACCTAAATATTTTCTACTCAAAATTATAACATGGGGTGCCAGGATAACGTACCTTTATAAATATTATTTATACATTTATTTTGTTTCATTTTGGACTCGTAGAATACAGCCATAATATTATATATTTCGGTTTCAATTTTAATTTTCAATACCGTTATCTATTTTTTTCGGTTTTGGTTTTGATTACGATTTCGATTTCGGTTTTGTAAAGGTTTTAACCGGTATATGATACCGTTTACGATACCAGTTTCAAGCCCTGTTTTAAATTATTGTGTATTTTGACAACCAAATAAATGGTCTCGTGACGTCTGGTCTTTTGCATTAGACATATAATTTTATATGTATTGTATTATATTTATATTTTATATGTCAATGGTTTTTTGTCTGCAGGCGTTTTGTCGCTGGTTTTTTGCCGTTTACGGATTGTTATTTGTCGGTTTGTGTTTTTAGACGTGCTTAACTATATTTTAATATAGGTTATATACTATAGGTATACTATGTAGCAATATGCCAATATCGATAGTGAAGAAATGAAACAGCGTATAAACACTATTTTTTTTAAATGAGATTTTTGATGAAAATGAAAATTATTATATAGGATATAGGTAGCTAATATTATTCTACATAGGAATTTAAAAATAAATTGATTAGTTTATTTAGATAGGGCTGCTGAGCGTTAACTAGTTGGAATGTTAAAAGTAAAGTTGAAAGTTACTTTTTTTTATTAACTTTAACTTAGGTACCTAACTTAGTAATTATAATTATATAGTTACTTTGTTTATAAAGTGTGTTCAACGATTAAGGTAACACGTCTTGGTAGTCGGTTATATCGACTACCTATATATACATATATAGGTGATATATAATGTTTATAACTACCAAAAAAGACAAGTAAACTTTTATGAATTAAAAAATGTTATACACACCAAATTTTCCATCAGAAATTAATGCTTTCAAATATAACATATCTACCACCAGTATTGAATATCTTACCCAATGAGAGAACCATATTCCAACCTTTCCATCTTTAACTGACCGGCTTTTTATAATATATATAGGTAGTTATAGATATGCATATAATATGTATACACAGACCTCGGATAATTAATTAAAAATATAAACTATCAATACACATAGTTTAAAATAAATTATTTGGTTTAAGTTTGTTAGTAAATGAACTTAAGAGGACGTCGTATCTACACATTTTCATTGAAAAACTTGCATTAGAATTTTTCATTTTTAACAAATATGTTAGAAATATGAAATAAAAACCAACTATAGTTAATAATATTATCCAATACCTTACGTAACTTTTTTTAAAATATATATATTCATTTTTTTAAGATTTAATAGTTATTAAAAAAAATAAAATCGGTTTTTAAGAACTTATAAAATGCGTAAAAATGCACATATTAAAAATCGGCTACGTTGGACGCTGGATAATTTGTTCTCTATAATTTCTTTTTAATTTCTTCTTTCTACTATATTTTGAATTTGATAAAAATTTAAAATTCGTAAACATGTATTTTTAACAAATATCGTGATTATACGATAATAAAAAATGATATTGACACCTACTATATTTACCTACGATAAATTACCTACTTTAAAAATATATTTAAATATTTTTAAGTTATTAGATATTTATTTTTATCACAATTTCTTAAAAATTGCCTACACAGAATCTTTTAAAACCGTAGGTACTACGCGATGTCATCACACCAGTTTTTAACGGGTTTTGTATAGGTAATTTTTATGAAATTTTAAGAAAAATGAAAATCTAACAATTTGAAAATATGCCCGTGTTAGTACCACTTTTTATTGTTGTGTGATTGTGATATTTGTTGAAAAAAACATAATAATATTATTTATTCCCTTCGTACTTCAAGTTGTATAGCTTTTAAAATGATCGTAGATTATTAATACTGGCATCAATTAAAGAAGAGAACTTTTTCTAACTTACGACAAAGCATTTTTTTGTAAGTATTTTGTATATGTAATAGTTGATCCTTAAAAAGTCAAAATTTTATAATTTTAAATTTTTATGAAAAATACATTATTAAAATCAAACAAAAATGGTTCTATCAAAATTTTGTAAATATTTATTACTTATTATTAAATGCGATATTATTCAACCGATATAATAGGTACTTGAACTTTGATGATGTACGAAACTATGTTTTACAGATTATTTTTCGGGGTTCGGCGTCCTCTTATGTTCATTATAAAGTAGGTACTTTTTTCAAAAATGTTTAAATTATTTTATCAACTTTGACAAAAAAATTATACGATTTTGGATGTTCGCAGGAAGGAATGTTTTTGACCCATGTTACATTGCATTACAATATACTGAAGAATCTAAATGGACTGAATATTGTGATTTATAATTTATAAATACACCTGTAAATAACAGAGATGGACTAGTTAATAAAAAAACTATCAACTCAAAGAGTAAAGTTTAATTAACTTAAAATCCTATACCTAGGTATAGATAAAGCTAATAGTTAACCAAAAATAACTATAGGAATAGTAGAGTCATAAAAAGTTAAAATACATTTTTAATTTTAAAATTGTTTACTATAGCTTATATACCTATCTACATTTGGTAACTATTATTTTTATAATACAATCACAACCATCCTATCCACTGCAGAATGCTTTGCCTTCTTAACATCAAGCTTTTTTATTTTCATTATTAATGTTTTGACTAAATTACTTTTTCTTATTACCTCAGTTTCACTCGTCACATTTAAACGGTTAACTTATCGTTTTATTTGTTTAAGAAACTGTTTTTTATTATTACAATTTGTATAATACACTGTTATATATAGCTACTGCTCATTGTATTATATATTATAATAATTACTGTTCAAGTAGGTACCTTATAAAATCTCACTAAACTCTGTAATTGCCGTTTGGCGTTAATTAAATAAATAAAAAAATATAATAAATATATATTATAAAATGGCATATACTTACTAGATACATATAGGTAATTTAACATTATTATATAATAATTAAACATAATAATAATTTATTATTATCAATGGACTGTTTTTACGTAATTTAAATGATTTTATATTTTTATCAAATAAAGTTTAAAAATATGTAAAATTATGTGGCGAAAATCAATATAGTATAATGATAATTATTAGATGTTATTGAACTTTTTAAGCAAAATGAACTACTAAATTCCAAAAAAGTTGATTCAAAGAAATAAGCGCGATGATTAGATGTTTTAAATTTCGCGCCAATGCTGTGTTGCCAACAGAACGAGGTCGTATTAGGAAATTCGATTTTAATGACTTTATATGATTTTGGAAAGTTTTGGGAAAACTAGGAACACGGGAATGAGATTTTGATGAGGAAAGGGCCGAAGACGTCATGGTCAAAACGTCGAAAAAATAAATTGAAAATTAAGAAATTTTATCAGCACATAAACATAACCTCAAACAATCGTGTTCTCATTTACGTGCGCCCCTGCCGACCGCCGTCAGCGATCGCAGTCTTTTTACTTCGGAATCCGCAGTCGGTGTAATGCTTCGAGGTTTTTGATTTTATTCTTCATCCATCGTAATCCTAGGTAATTATACGCTTGCATCGTTACAAATCAATTGCTTACGTTCGGCGTCCGGTGTACGTTGAGAATCTGCTGGCATCCCGATGGCCCGTACCACCGGACGTTCGGATTTTGGACCCGTCGACTGGGACTCTTCCCGGTCGTCCGCTGTACACGATATTCCCGTCGACGGGGACTGGGATATCGCCGTCGATGGCTGATTGCCTCGGGATCGATGGAATTGATACATTTTTGTTATTTTTCCCACTCCATTAGGTATCAAGTCTCTACAAAAGTCTCAAGATGGTGCGCATGAACGTATTGAGTGATGCTCTGAAATCCATCAACAACGCAGAGAAACGGGGCAAACGGCAGGTCTTGATCAGGCCGTGTTCCAAAGTCATCATCAAGTTCTTGAAAGTCATGATGAGTCACGGTGAGTGTTGGATCTACGTGTATACGCTTTGTAAATTGCCCTCTTTTTTTTTTTTTTTTTTCTCTATCTATGTTTGTCTTTGTGTTAAATTTCAATATTCTGCCCCTTCTCATTAATTTCATATTAATGGGAAATTGGTTTCATTCAAAATATTTCTTCGTTGTCTGTTAAAAACATGATTTACCTATCCTCGATGTTTAAATATTGTGTTGAATTACTATCTGTTGAATTATTATCTGTTCATTTATGAAAATTAGAAGCACTTCTTATTTCTAGAAATTATATTAATAGAATTAGGCACCTATGTTGTTAAGTTTGTTGGTTTTTTTTCACAATATTAAAAGAACGCTTTGGGTACCTATTACTAACGTAAAATATGTTACTTTTATTCTAAAATTTTCCTATTAATATATACAAAATTATATATATGCTTCTTAAAATTATATTAAAGTTTTGGTAGCATTAAATTGAAGGTAATTGGGTAGGTAAGTCGAGATAATCCTTTACTTAACATTTAAATTTTGCTAGGTACTAATTGTGTATAATATATGTAGCTATAGATTAGATATGTACCTATATATTATGCATATATACCTACCTATATGTGTATAATTTTGAGAATACATTAGATTCTCATACCTATTCACTAATAATGTACCTAGAGCCTACCTATTCTTGATAATTTATGTTAATTGTCGGTACAATTGAATGGGATATCAACCTTTTATGTTCACTTGGTATTAAAATAATTATAGTTTGGAGAACGAAAACTGCCCACTGGAAAATGTGTTGGTAACTATTTTTTTTCTGATAAGGAGGGATTCTCAAACTAAGACATGCTTAAAGTGGGAGTCATGAGTCTGTGTACCACGTCTGGCCGGCTATACTTTTGAACACGTCTTTATTATTTCCTTTTTAGATTCGTTCTGGGTACAAATGGAACCTTTTGGCTATTGCAGTTTTATTTTAGGGTGGTTGTGAAACGTTGATCACAATTTTGGCATGTATCACTAAAAATTATTTTTCATTATCCTGATGAAAATAAAGAGCGTTTGCATCAACAGCCACTTTTAATTCTCCCGTTTATAGGTTCAACATTATTCCAATAAAAATTCCTAATCAAAAGTATGTTTTAACAATTGTTTATTTTATTTTCTAGGGTATATAGGTGAATTTGAAATAGTTGATGATCACAGAGCTGGTAAAGTTGTTGTCAATTTAACTGGCCGTCTTAATAAATGTGGTGTCATTTCCCCAAGATTTGATGTACCTATTAGAAACATTGAAAAATGGACCAACCAGCTGCTGCCATCTAGACAATTCGGGTAAATAATTTTTAACTTAATATCTATATCTAAATAACAGATTAGAGGTACCTATTAGAAAAACTTAGTTAATATGCCTATACTTACCTATATATTTCAATTATTTTATTTTTCCAATAGATTTATTGACAATTATTATTAATTTTCGCTAAGCTTTAGAATATATTGTGTTATTTTTTTTTTTTACCTCAATTTTATATCAAAACCAGTTATATTTAAGATTTAAAATAGTTGTAGTCATAGGGGAATAATTGTAGGGCTAACTGTGCATTAGTAATACAGCCAGTCTTGCATTTATTCCACTTTGACTATAGACAAATCTGTCAATAACATCCATTCAACCATGATTTAGACCAGATGGTCTGGTTTAAAGAAGAATATGAATTATACCTTGTTTTGAAAGTTTTATTTCATGAAATTCATAATATTCTGGTTTTAAAATAGTTAGGAGGATGCCACACTGACAACTTTTCAACGAAAAACTTGCATTAGTATTTTTCATTTTTATCAACTTACAAAACAAATTATAACTGAGAACATCATCTAGAGACTCAAGGAGCTGATTTTTGATATATGCATTTTTACACATTTTATCAACTGTTTAAATATTGTTTTTTTTTTTTTTTTAAAAATTTAATAGCTTATAAAACAGTAGTTCTCAACCTATTATAATTGATGCCTCCTTATTACCAACAGTCGGATGGTCATTCCCCCCTTATATTTTTAACACAAAATATGGTATATTTCTTCATAACAAGTCATAACTTTAACAATATAAATTGTAGGCACAATGTAATTAAATGTGTTTAAAGTTTACGATGTTAAATTACAAATAAATAAAAAGTTTTGTGATAATTTGATTTTCTTTAATGCAATTTTGTAATTTCCTCACTATATTCTTCCCTGTACAGTACCTAAAATCCTCCTTGTTGGGGAATTTCCCCCGGTTGAGAACCACTGTTATAAAATGTGAAAAAATGTACATTTCAAAAATTGGCTCGCATCAGTCTCTAGATATTTTTATTCTTTATAATTTATTTTTTATTTCATCCTTCTACAATATTTTCAAGTTGATAAAAATGAAAAATGATTAGGCACCTAATCATATTTTTTTAATAAATATTGTGATTACACGACAATTAAAAATGGTACTGACAGGTTTATTTTTAAATTACTTTTAAAATATATTTAAATATTTTTAATTTGTTTGATTTTAATTTTTCTTAAAATTTAGTAATAATCTCCTATACGTTTTAAAAATTGGGTATGTGGCGTCCTCTTATTACAAAACATTACATGATTATATATTATCAGAACTTGGGTTCTAATATGTGTAAAAGTTCCTCTAAGAGTTCCTACATTTATTAAATATCTTGATGCATACCTAACCAAGTGTTTACATTTTTAATGCATAAATATAAAAATGTGTACAAATAAAATTTTGTATACCCTGCAATATATATAGGTATAAGTATGCTTGTATAAAAGTTATTCAGTAAAAATGTCTAAATACAAAAATATCTCTGAAAAATATAATCAAATGAAAAATTTTATTGTATATTGTATGTATATAGGTGCCCACTATTTATATTTTAATACACAAACAAATTATTAGTTAAAATCAATTGTATTTGTTATAAATAATATTAGTATTAGTTAATCATATTAAGTATGCATTAAGATATTTAATAAGTGTAGGAACCCTTATAGGAACTTTTACACATACAAATACAATGTAAGTTTCAATTAATAATTTGTTTGTGTATTAAAATATAAATAGGTACCTATATACAATAAAATTGATCTTTTGGTGGTTATATTTTCAGAGGTATTTTTGTATTTAGACATTTTTATTGAATAATTTTTATACAAGCATACAAATTGTATGGTATACAAAATTTTATTTGTACACATTTTTATATTTATGAATTAAAAATATAAACACTTGGTTGGTGAGTAACCAATTATAAGATTTTTTTGTATACAGTTTATTGTAATCATTACTTAGATTGTTGATCACAGAATTTAACTACAAAAATTAATCTGTAATTACACAACTGTCATAAGCAAAACTTTTTATTTCTGTTAGACAGGTCACATACAGCATTTACATTTTTTTGCTTATCTAATGTTACTTATAGCTATTCTATATATTCTTTATGTTACAGTTCAAATATATTTGTGCATAAAGAGTATAATTTATTTTATTTTAGAAATCGATATAACAAAACTAGAATATATATTTTTTAAGTTTCTAATTTTTAAAATGTAAAACTATCGAGTTTTCTATTTATGCATTTTTATAGTAGAACAAGAAAATATATAAAATTAATTTAGGCTATACAACTTGTTTTATAAAATGTGAAACTTAATTAAATTAAATTTTGTGTGGGCCTTACAAATAACCCATTTGTAATTTGGTGTTTTCTATGATGTAAAAATATTAAATAAAAATTAGAATTGTATTTAAAATATTAGGTATATGATGTACCTAAAAGCTAATTAATTAGGTTAGGTAGCTGTTGTATTGTATACAGGCTATAAGTTTGTTAGGTAGGTGCATTTATTAATTCATATTTAATAATTGTTTTTCAAATTCAAAGATTCAATTAATCTAAATTATATTATGCAAGAACATTTTATTTTTTTTAATTTTCCTTAAGTGCTAAATTAAATCCTTGCTTTATTATAAATGTACCTTATATGTGTCATTTCATTGCCGTCTTGTATGAACAAAATTTGGCTATTGCATTCATATGCGGGTGTCAGTCTTAAATTTAATCATTAATGATCTATAACAAGGATTAAAGTTTTAACTTTTGGGTTTAGAAATTTAGAATAAAATATTTTGCAAGCTATGGTCTTGGAAAATTTCAGTTTGGTGTAATTTTCCTTATACGAGTTTGCTAAATTAATTAATGCACTATTTTCAGATGTACTATACTTACATGTTTTTACATTGCTAACTTGTATGAACAACATTAATAAATAACTGTAATATAATTGTCTACTTTTTAGTTTATGAGATTTAGAATAATATATTTTGCAAGCTATGGTCTTGGAACATTCCAGTTTGGTGTAATTTTCCTTATACGAGTTTGCTAAATTAAATCATGCACTATTTTCAGATGTACTGTACTTACATGTCTTTACATTGCTAACTTGTATGAACAATATTAACAAATAACTATAATATAATTGTATAATTTTTAGTTTAGAGATTTAGAATAATATATTTATTTATAATAATATATTATTTTAAGTTCTGGTCTTGGAACATTTCAGTTTGGTGTAATTTTTCTTATACGAGTTGTACTGTACTTACATGTCTTCATATTACTAACTTGTATGAACAATATTAATAATCAATTATGAGATTATAAAAGTCTTTTTTTTTTTTTTTTGTTATATGTGTAAAACTTTTTATTTTTCCTATTTAACCTAGTTTCTAAAAAGTTATCTAGGAAAACTATTTAACATTTTACAATTTAATAGGTACGTACATAAATGACAATATTTTTTTCTTGTTTTTAAATAATATTTTTCAAAATAAATTTGATTTTAAAGTTGTTAAATTTAAAAAAGAAACAAAATATTTTCCTACATAACCTAGAAAAGAGGCTTATAAATTTAATTCCATTTATGAAACAGTAATCAAACATCGGAAAGTATGTAAACAAATCTGCTTATTGGTCTATACGGGGTGGTCCAATACCTTAATATTTTCGAATTGTAAATTATAACATTTATATAAATTGTTTTTATAGTGTTTATTGCAATTATTATGCACACATAATTTTTGTTACCTACCTATCTTATTTGCTTGGAATATTATGCAAGTTCCGACAGAAAATATTTATTATTAAATAATTTTTCATGAGTTTGCTAAATAAAACATTACATTATTTTCAAATGTATTGTGCCTAATGCTATTACATTGCTAACTTGTATAAACATTCTAATTTTTAAGTTTTACAAAATCGTTTTATGATTTCATATACTGTTAGATATAAAAATATTTTAAGATTTGTTTTGGAATTTCATTATTTTATTTTAATTATTTTTACTTGTTATATAGTAATATTTAAAAAATTTTATTATTATATTCAGTTCCATGTAGTTTCACAAATAACGAATTTTTTTTTCCGTTACAGATTTGTAGTGCTGACCACCAGTGGTGGTATTATGGATCACGAAGAAGCCAGAAGAAAACATTTAGGAGGTAAAATCTTAGGATTTTTCTTTTAAATTGTACGTTTTTAACTTTAATTTTTTTGACTAATAAAAAAAAATGTACCTTTACAAAACGGTTTTTTTTTTTTTAGTTGTTGACATCAGTAATTGCGTTCTGTACAAATTGACTTCTTCATTCTATATCATCCTTACCGGATATTTCTTAATGAAAAACTGTAATTAGGTGGATGTTTTTTATACTGACCTATATCTAGCAATCTTCTTTTTAATTAAGCAAAAATTAAAGTTTTCCCTAGGTAAACATTAATATTTTATAACCTTGAATGGATTATGTTGGTTGTTCCTTGGTTATATTAATTTGAAAAATTTTAATTGTCAAATTTTGTTGGGTGTATAATGAAGCGTGGGTGATTGTTAAAAAGCTGTACTAATTTAAAAAAAACCTTTTATTACTATGATGAAAAATAAGTACAGTGGGTGAGTATTGTTTTTTGTATACAAGTTGAGTATTAATGTTGAGTTCAAAAGTCAAGTATTTGAAAATATTCAAATATGATTTCGTCATTTAGACATGTAATAAGGGCAAGTATGAGAGTAAGAAGTTAATGTGGGGAAACTGAGGATTTTATGGTCAGAGTAG
Organism: Pemphigus obesinymphae; assembly: GCA_025469235.1. Lineage (NCBI taxonomy): Eukaryota > Metazoa > Arthropoda > Insecta > Hemiptera > Aphididae > Pemphigus > Pemphigus obesinymphae. The sequence goes on from JAIPRL010006344.1 coordinate 24,346, forward strand.
AAGTGGAGTGTACAAGGGTTTGACATTGAGTCCATATTAATTTTTCCTAGTAATGAATTACTACGTTTATATGATGGCGTTAAAACGGTTCGAAATTAAATCGTTTTAATATTATTTAAATCTGTTTAGCTTAAACCGTTTTCAGATGTTTATATATGTACATATAATAAATTGGTTTAATAAATATTTTATAAACCGTTTTAAGATTAATATTTGAATTCCATGACTAGTTTGTTCCGAGAGAATATTTGATAATGGATATGATTGAATAACAAATTTTCAAATTATATATGATTTATTTATTTTTCATTCATTGTGTATTCACAAATTATAAATTTCGAAATTAAAATTAACTGTTTCTATTCTTGCGGAATTAAAAGCAGAAGATTTACAACTAAAATGAGAATTAAATTAATAATAGAATACAACTTAAAATTATAATTATATAATTTATTATATTATTATTATAATTAATATAAATTAAAAAACAAATTAAATATTATATAAAAACAAAAACTGATAAGTGATAACTGATTACATGAGTCACAAATGCAAAACATGCATTTATATGTACATTTGGTAAACCGTTTTAAGCATATAAAACGGTTTTAATTTCTTAATCTACATAGTGCAAGTGTTTTAAATTTTAAAACTGTTTAACTTTTTTAAACCGTTAAAGTGTTTACATGACATGAATGTGTTTTAATTTCAAAACGGTTTAGTGTTAAACCGTTTTAACGCCATCATATAAACGTAGTAAATGAAATACAAGGAATATACAGGGTGGAATACAATTGTGCATGCTGTTTGCAGATGATATAGTGTTAGTTGGTGAGAGTTGAAGAATTGAATTGTTGACTGGATGAGTGTAGAGAGGCTTTTAATTATAAGGGATTAGTAGGGGTAAAACTGAATAATTAAAAGCAAGTAATGTAGTTGAGTGGTGATATAGTGGGTGAGGCTGAGATTTAAGTATTTAGTATCTGTTTTACAGAAGAATGTTGGTTTTGAGGAAGATATCAGATAAGATTAAGTGTGTGTGGATGAAGTGGAGAGAAGTCGGGTATTCTGTGTGGCAAGAGAATCCCAATTAGGTTAAAATGTACATTTTATAAGATTAGTTGTGCATGCAATGATGTATGGATCAGAGTCTTGGGTGGGAAGTAGTTAAGAAGATGGAACAGAATATGAGTGATTGTGTTAAAGATAAGATTATTAAGATGACGAGAAACGACAAAATAAGAAATTAATATATAAGGGGTAGTATAGGAGTGGCTCTAATAGTGGACAAACTGAGAGAGACTAGATTGGGATCGGTAGGGCATATTTTAAAGAGGGAAGTAAACAGATGCAGTAAGGAGTAGTAAAGGAAATTAATATTGAAGAAAAGGGAAGACCAAAAAAGAGATGGATGGATGTAATATAGATTAAAAAATTAAAATATAGGTAAAAAAGTTCAGAATTTTTAGAGTGGACATTACTAAGTTGCGTCTCTCACTGTTTTGAAAATGCTATAACTGGCAGCACGATGGGGAAAACGACATAAAGTAGCAAAAATAAATGTGCTTTTTAAAAGTTCAAAGTTACAACGTGGGAGGTAAACTTAAGGTATCCCTCTTTGAAAAGTAATTTACTTTGAAACGGGGGCAGTACTAACGATGGGAACAACGGCACAAACCAGCTCCAACGTAGCACAAACGAATGCGATGAAAAAAAGTGAAATCCCAATGTAGGGGGGGGGGCAACTTATGGACCCAAAATATTGAATAGAATACTAAGCGGACCGCAATGAAACAAAAATATATTTTATATTCATTTTTAAAATTATATTTTCTAACTATTAAGCATAGATATTATTAAAATATTTTCAAGTAGGTATTTTAAATTATTTATTAGATTTTATTTAAATTAAAAAAAAAAATAATAAAATTAATTATGTCTTCTTGATATATGCAATATCTGACATATTTTTTCTGTTATTAGCTTAGCTTTACTATTTCAGGAGAAATCTTGTTGGACACGGCCACTTTTAACACAAAATTATATATATATATGATAATTGGTCCAGCCAATTGTTTGTGCACAAATGTGTATGAAGTGGCCCGTTCTTGAATCGCCGACGTTCCATTTTGCCGCATTTTTAAATTCTGATAGAAAATCGCATCTAGGTGGTACTTTAAACAAGTTATTTTTCGATTTACTCAATACTTTTTAAACGTGGCAGGAAAAATTACCATAAAATTACAAAAATAATTTAATTATATTCAAAAAATTTAGAAAATTTTACCTATTTGGTTTTTTATAGCAGTTTTAAGATTTTTGACGAGATGTTATATAGGTACATGAACATTTTGTCGTAAAATTAATAATTTCAAGTTAAAAGACTAAATTATATATTTATTAATTATTATAGTATATCCAAAATAAGTGGACTGGCAAACAGACACATCGCCGATATACAATTATATGGAACGTCGGCGAAATGGGATCAAATCGTTGGCGAATCGGGGTACGACTGTATGAATTTTGGTCGTTTGTACACTTACTTTCAGAGATATTTCGAAAACAATTTGGTGGGGTTGTAGAAACTAAAAAACGCAGTCCCTTCAATTGGAATTTTCATATTTCGATTGATTTCTATAGTCTGTCATAGTCCCTCCACAAATTGAAAATTGTAAATTTAATCATAGTAATAGTAATAGTTTTAGTTTGTATTGAATTATACTATATAACATATATTTTTACATATTATATTTGTACTTTGTATGCTGCAATCGTTTTCTCAACTATTTATGTACCTACAATGAATTTTTTAAGGAGTTTTCACCAAGTGACCAACAATTTTCTCAAAATATATAACCGTTAACCCAGCAACGGCCTGGCCATTTTGGTGATTGCCGACTGGGCTCCCATATAATTGTACCCCCTTGATATTGAGCTATTTATTATTATTAATTTAGTTTTCTCCCCAAATCAGAAAATTATTTTGTATTTTAAAATATAATATGATATAATATTATATAGTGGGTTACTGCTTAAAAGTTAAAACGGTAAATTGTAGGTTTAAATGCAATAAAAAGGAAAACGAGATTATATTATAGCTTTAAAATTGAAAATATTAAAATAATGTATATATAAATAATAAAATAAAAATATATACCTAAATAATTTAATAATAATATATAATAAAGGTATACAGGCATTTAATGTTCATTAAAACTGGGCACTATAAATAATTGATCACGAAGTTTGGAAAACAAAATATATAATATATTCTGTAGGTACAATAGGCGTGTTCTCGCGATTAACCAGGTTATGTCAGTGGCGTAATTGAGGAAAAAATCAGGGGGGGGGCAAAAAAAATGTTAATTACCCCCTCCCCCTCTATAAAGTAAAGTTCCATAGTTGTGCATACACTATTGCAGAACACCAATGAGTACCAGTATAATTGTATAAAATAAACACGTATATTT
>JAIPRL010006345.1:0-27813 GCA_025469235.1 Pemphigus obesinymphae
GTATCTTGTATCTTGTATCTTTTCTATAAATGAAATGTATCATGTATCTTGTATCAAGATACCCAAAATGAATGTATCATGTATCATGTATCAAGATACTTTTTTTTTAGTATCTTGCCCAACCCTGCATACAATATATACGTATTATTGTTTTAAATACATTTCTGCTAGTATTTTTTTCTTGTAAAATAATTTTAATATTATAGGTATATAGGAACATCGCAGTTAATTTGATAATTTTTTTTTTTTTTCTTAACATGAATAATGGCAATTTTCTGTATACTCTTTATTCTGTTTCGTGTTGTTGACGCGTTACATTTCTGTATTAAATGCTTTCAAAGTTTCAAAAAAATAAAATATAGGGGTTTTATTGATGTAGATTCAATTATGCTGCATTGTGATCTGTCGCCAGCCGGTATAGTAATCGATTATAAACGTCCTTTAAATAATTGACGTGTGGTAAAAAAAAAAAAAAGAAAGAAATTATTACCGAGTTTATTGCGGAAAATCGAATTATTAGAGAGTTTCTGCGACCCGTAATTTTGTTTCCCGTGTACGAGAAAGTCACGTGACCATAGTAGTGCGCGCGCGGCAATATTCCCGGGATGTGTTTGCCGTTCTCATATACGAGAACGACAAACGTAATTTATAAACGTCATATAATTTACGTATTTTGGGAAGGTTTTTTACTTACAAAAGTTTCAAAATTGTCCAATAGGCAATATGCGTATATGTTGAATTATATGTTATTATAATTTATAATATTTTATATATTATCATTAATTATCATTACACTAATATTGTGTTTATTCTGTTATTAAATATTTAATTAATTAAAATTAATATAGGTACGTTTTAATTAAAATCGTATCCAATATTTTCGGTTATTAATTATTTCTTTGCCTTTTACGCATATAAATAATATAATAATTGTACATTAATAATAAAATATAATATAAGCACAATAATAATACCATTAAATAAGAGGGAGGTTTACAAACAGTACCAAAATATTATGATAGTACATTTTTTGATAACAAAATGTAACACATGTTTACGTTTCTCGTGTACCTACGGGTAACAGAAACTATATTTTGGTGTTTTGGTTCTCGTGTACGAGAAACAGTGTACGAGACAAGTTTCTCGTTCTCGTAACGTTCTACGGGTAGCAGAAACTCTCTATTGACTCGTTGGATTCTTTGTTCAGTCGTAATAATATAATATGTATATTGAGAAAACGAAAAGAAAGACGAGACAATTAATGTTGTAATTAACAAACTTATTCGAGAATGTATTTTAATATAGTCTCGTACCTATGTGTATACGCGTAAAACTGTTTGTGATAAATACAAATTGAAAACATTTGAATCATTTAACTCTTGTATATACATAAACGAGAAAATGAAATTGTTTATGACCTAGAATATGCAATATTACCTATAAAATATTACATAATATATTCAAATATACACAATTATATTTTACATTGAATTATTGAATTGACTACCTATACAATATTGTACGTATGTTTTTGAAAAAGCAATTTCGTAATAAATTACCATATAGGTAAGTGTATATTTTACTTATTCTGCATTCAGTAAAAAAAAAAAGTGTTTATTTATTTATTTATTCTTTTTTTTTTTTTTTTTTATTTTTTTATTTTTAGTAATCGAGAAATCAATTTAAAAGAAAAATGAATCTAAAGAACTTTTAAACGTGCGAATATTATTCACTAAATGCAGTTAGATTTGGTACATCGATGACTTCATTTTTAAAATATTTATATTATGATGTAGCCGCCTATTTACAAAAGTTCAATATAAATAAATACACTTTCCGCGTTAAATACAGTTATCGTATAAAATTAACTTTTATTATTTTTAATACCTAATTGAATTTAATTTCGCCCATGATTAAATATATTCTCTTGATTCTTATATGGACAATTGAATTCCACATAAATGACGACACGGCATTAAATTGTTAGTATTATAGTATATAGTTTGGTTGTGTTTAATGGTGTTTGTTTAATAATATATTAATATATATTATTCGGAAAGTTTTACGAACACCAATTATTAATAATATGTCTCTGAATAATTTACGATTTTAAACGCAAACCATACCCCCCCCCCCCCGTTATTGGAATATAATATCCCAATTAATTTACAATGGAAATACCTCCATAATTGCATGATCGGAAATTATTTCCACTGAATTATACAGTGAACACTGAACATTAAGTCGATATTTTCGAGTTTATCCGGAAGAGCAGCATTGCTGGTGTCATAATATTTATTATATTGACTTGAATCGATTTCAAACATTTAATAGATTCCCCCGTATAGCTCGTTTGATAACGAAACGAAATTATTCGTTTATTCCAATCTCAAAGTGTACCTATATACTATGGCCCATAAGAAAATTGAAATTTGACTGCACAAAAAAAAAAAAAAATCATTTAAAGCTGTGAATTTTGTAATCTTTTGTTTTCCGAGTCCACGATTTGGATACAATTCACTGGCACATATACTGTACAGATTATTAAATTGTTTATCTGTAGACAATAAATTAAGGCCAAATTTCTCCGACCAAAATCAAATTAATTTTTGATTATAATGTATATATAGTAACTAGTGTTCTCGAAATAACTTGGAAAATCTTCCGACCCGGATCGCTGTATACTTGTACATAATATTACAAACGCAATAACGGTATAGGTCGGACCTTAATATCTCAATACCGTTCGGGATATAATATCAACAGATTTTGGCCTTTGTATTAGTTTCGGACGAATGACCTATTGGGAGAGGAGATCGTCTGAAGTGAATCCGATCGGAACGGCTGGCCCGGACCAACACGGTTTTCATTTTAAACCTTTTTCCCCGTGTCGAGTGATATTACAGGTCTGCAAACAAAACGATTTCCGGACAAACACACATTTCCGACTGAACAACATTCCGAAGAATGAAAAAAAAAGATTAAAATAAAAAAACGTTCATAAAATGGGAAACAAAATACGTGTTTGCATTAAAATAGCCATGTTCTCGGTTGTCGGTTCATATTTTATAAATAAACAATTCTTGGTAGTTTATTACCCATTAAACTCGCCTATATTTTGCAGCTTATGACCCCATTAATTTATATATCAAACGCGCACACCGTCCGCGTCAGTCGTCCTGGTAACCGTAAGTCAAAATTCCTGACAAGTTACACTTGCAGTTTGTAATCATTTGTTAACTCACTTTCAGAATTTATAATCCATTTTTATGGTAATTCTCAGTCCTGTCCTGATTTTCTAGATACGAATAATATTTTTTTTAAAAATGGATAGGTCAACGGTGGTGTATAAATATGCATAACTTTTACTCTAAATCGTAGTTTTCTCCGAGAAAAAAAAATATTATAGTAATACCGCCGAAACTAAAATAGCTTATCAAACGCTTATATTCCTGTTTCCTTTTCTCGCTTTTCTCTTTCCCATTATTATTTTAGTATAATTACTCGTTAAATGTTTCGGCTATACCACCGTATCTCTACCGCATGCACCGTTTCTTCCTAATCTTCTACGTATGTCCAGCTCTCAAATCTAACCACGTGGTCTTTTCTCTTAGGATTTCCATTCGAACACGGCTTTTAGTGGTTCGATTTCTTATCTACCTAACCATTGAATCCTGTGACCTTTGATATAGCTAGTCACTGGTCCCAAACCTATCATTTCCTTCAGTATCCTGTTGTACCTTCTCCGCCAAATTCCCGTATCCGTGTCTACGTTGTATAATACATGGCTTTAAACCTTTATAACTGTTTACCACTTTAGGCACAAACGATAAAACTTACGGTAAAAATGTAGTGTCTGAGTATTTTTCGAAAATCTATGATGGGCACTCGTGCACCCCCTCTTCACAATTGAATGCCTTATAACTTCTTACCACTTTGTGTATAAACTACGAAATGTGCGGTGCAAACAGGTACAAACGTAAAACAAACGATTGGATGAATTTTATTTTTATTTTTTAAACACTAAGTGATGGTGCTGGTAGGTCTTAAATACACCCATTTTAAAATAATTAACTTTTTTGAATTTTCGGGGAAATTATTTTTACCAAGTTTAAAGCATAGGTAGGTGCCGGATACATGAACCTATGTATATGTGTGTAAGTTATACTTTAATTTCTATCTCGAATTTTCAAAAGAAAATTCTTTTAATAATTCCATCAAATATTTACTCAGATCATAACATTTTATATCGTAACGTATGCGAAAATTCTTATGAGATAATCTGCAATGATTTTAATTTAGAGTGATTGAATTAAAGAAATATATTATTGAAAAACATTTATCTCGTCATCACGCCAATATGTATGTATACCAGTGTGTTGAACATATTATTATTATTATTATTATAGCGAATATCTTGAATATAATGCATAAATAATTTACACAGAGGTCGTCAAAATGAATAAAAATAAAAACTGTTTATGTATATTTTTTTCCCCTACATAAAAAATTAGTTTAGTACTTATTAGAATTTTAATAAAAATAGCACATCGCCGGTATATATGTACGTTATTTATGTGCATAGTATAGTTTTAATATAAATAACTATTTCATTATAATAAATAAAATATTACGGTAGGTATACCTACAGTATATAATATACCGTATAGTACCTATACTCGTATAGCGCGTCATTTTTATTATTATTATTTATTTTTTTTTTTTTTTTTAACTATCCATAAAGTTATAGTAGGAATATATGTTATTAAAAATTCCTAGTACCTATGCAGTAGATATACACGAAAAAAACTTTAATAATAATAAAAAGTACCTAGAACACAATTTCCACCGTAGTTTACAATATTGATGATTTATTAGTTATATATATATATATTTTTTTTATGTAGAATACATATTCTAATGGCGCATTGTGCGACACTGCGCTTGAACGAGACGACGCTTCCACTCTTACACCTGTAACGATAAAATATATTTAAAATTAAAAAAATGAATTCATTTAAAATATGTCGTACTCTTGTAAAAATAAAATTAAATATATATTATAGAAAATAATGTATAAAAATAGAATAGGTACGTGCCAAGAGTATTGAAAAAAAAATTATTAATAACAACTAGTTTCGATACTAAATCATCGTCAGGTTAACTCTAAGTTATAAACCAATAGGTAAACCAATTGTTACTAATAACCCTTTTTTTCCATACTCTCGGCATATATATATTTTTTTTTTTTTTTACATATTATTATTTATAATATCTTCTTCTTTCTCGGCTTACGTTGGCCCATATCCTGTACAACCCGATCCGACTGTATCGTTTCGGCTATGGTTTGTATATCCTTTAATACCGTATATTTAACTAACAATATCCGTCTTGGTCTCCCACAAGGTCTTTTCTCCTATTTAATTTTTTATTCAGTACTTTCAATTCTTTATTTCAATTCTTTCTTCCCTGCAAACATGCCCAGGCTATTGTTTTATTTTGCTTTTTACAAAAGCCACAACACTAAATGATTGGAAAGACTGGATTCCTTCGTTATGTCAAATTGCCTATCATTGTGTAGAAGTATTGTAGTATGGGTCGTATATTCTTCTTAACACTTTCCTTTCAAATGTTTTAAGATTTTCCTGATCTCATTTCGCCCATGCTTCACATCCACTAATTAAGATGAGTCTTATTATATAATATGTATAATTTTACTTTTTATTCTCTAGAAAACAATTTTGATTTAAATAGTCTTACTATTGGGAAATAAACCAGATCGGCGCTGTTGATTATTTGTCGTATCTCACGGTATATATGTCATTTCTGCTGTTAATTAGTGACCCAAGATATTTGAAGCAATCCAAACGTTCAAATGTGTATTGATCAACTTTAATATTATTATTAATATTGCCACCTGGATTATTTCCCTCTCTAGAGATTTTCATGTATTTTATTTTTCCTTCACTGATGATCCTATCTTCTCCCCAGCTTAAATTAGTTTATATTGGTAGTTTCAATAAATTCTTCTTGAGAATCTTCAAGGATCGCTATAAGTTATCATCAAGTAAACTAAGTTAAACTAAGGAAAACTAGTTGTTACAAATGATTTTTTTATTTTAATACTTTCGACATATTATATTATTTTTATAATATATATTGCTATTTTCTATAATATAGATTTACTTTTATCTATAACAATAGAACGAACTTTGTACACGGTCGCCATCGCGGCAGACATAAACGTATACCACGGTCACGTATTAACAGTGGTCACTCATAGGTACCTACATACAGGATTGGCAGTATACTTTGAAAAAAAGTATCTTGATACATGATATATTCACATTGTGTATCTTTATACAAGATACATAATACATTTCGTTTATAGAAAAGATACAAAATACAAGATACTCTCAAAAATATTATTATTATTTTATAGTAAACATTCTTGTTAAATATTACAAATTTATATATTATAATAATATATTATTTTAATTACTACTCAAAATAAGATTATTTATCAATTATATAAGAATAAAATATATTACATTATAGAATCGTGTAAATAAAAATAAAGGTAGACGGTGTATATAGCTGCATAGGTATTAAAATATTTTATAGGAGAGTGAAATAAATTTAAATAAATATTATCCCAATAAAATTTTTAATCAACCTATTACATACAAATAATTTATATTTGAAATATTATAAAATAAAATAATAATAATAATAGGTAATATATTTAATTGTAATATTTTATAGTATTTCAATTACAATAGTTCATTTATGATAATAAAATTATATTTTTTTTTATCATTTCGTGACCTAACGGTATAATAAAATTTAAGCATAAAAATCTATAATTGATAAATCGCGAATTAGCGACAACATTAACAATTAAAAACAAATATCAAAATTATTGTTTATTTTTATAATATCAGATAAGAAAAAAAAATAAAAAAAAACCTAATTACCGGCTACATAATTAGATTTTTGATCATTTGATGTACATTTTATCTTTTCGTGAAAAAAAGATACTTGATACTGGCATAAACTGTATCTAGATACAAGATACGATATATATATAATTATGCCTGTGATACTGCTCAATCCTGCCTACATAATATAACCTATATTTCACGGAAACAAAAGTGGGAAAAAAATACACTACATAATTATGTATTATTTTTAACAATGTTACGCATTAATGGCGTAAGATAAAGTAAGCCCAAAACTGGAAAGTTACTAAAAATTTCCAATCGACGACGTTCATTTTTCCACTATTAACTTTTCAATATAGCTTTTCTCGATGATAATTATCATTTTTTTTTATAATAAATCAACGTGATAAATTATTTTAATGCTTGTCTGTATTAAATATTTAAACTAATATAAAAGTATATTATAATTATAGTGGATATTGGTGAAAAAATGATAAAAAAAAAAAAATTCCGTAAAAAATACATTTTATTTTTTATTAACCGATGACACGATAACAGTCTTCCGAGACATCTTGAAATGAAAAATGTCAATAGAATTTGATTTTATACATAGCTATACTTGAATCGTTAGACCAAATGACGTACGAAAACCGTTGTATCGAGTTAAATGTTCCGTTCAATAATTATTCTATTTGGATTTTGAAATCGTACACTTTTTACACGGAAAAAATTATACTTCATTTTTATCTTTTAATAGAGATAATTCGTGTTCTCGTGCAATCCTGATAATATGCAATTTCGGAAAATTCAAATCTTCTCAACGGTACTTATATTATACAACTTGAATGCATTCAAATGTATATAGAGCATCCTTTGCTGCAGGCCAATACAATTTCATCTCCATATTGTTTTATCGTTACATGAATGTTATCTTTGTTTTAGTATATATTATATACAAACGTATAGTATATATATATTTAACGTTGCCGACTGATGTATATTTTGTTTGGCTGTATGTGTAAAATAAAACTTTACGTTATGATTTCGACACGACACAATAGTGCGGTGAAAACAATACAGAACGATACAAGAGGAACACCGGTAATAATAATAAATTGAATAAATTGCGGTTGTCATATTTTTTTTTTTTTTTTATGTATTTTAGATCGATAAATATGAATACATATTTTAGCTAATAATCACCACCGTATATCGTTTTAAATACACACGTATACATTAGGCTATACGATCGCCGTCTCTTCTATACAAAAACACGATTCTTCAAAAATATTCAAACGACTTTCGACAATGTCGTCGTATATTATATAGTATATGGTAGTGTTTCACAAAACGGTCTATACACGTTTTCGTACTCGAGCGTATTATATGTAATCCCTCTTTTGAATATTTTTTTTGTATTTTACGTGAGCAATTTTTTTTTTTTCTCTAAACTTACGTTTTTCAAAACATAAAAAAAAAAAAAAAACAGCCCTAAATATATATATATAGATACTCTTTCTTCAATGGACAACTTTAATATTATTTTCCCCATTCATGCGTATAAGTTCTATATATATATATATATATACATATATATAAATAAACATACGTTCGGAATATTCTTTCACTTTTTTTCTTTTTTTTTTTTTGTCCTTTCATTATTTTTATGCACGAGAAATATATCGGCGGTGAGAAAAGTATATTATATATTCTATTCTAAAATATATAATCGAATGCATTATATGACGCGCTGTAGAGGAGACGGCGGTCTGAATAAAATTGTAGCATTTCAGTTTATGCGTGTAAAAAAAAAAAAAATACCATACAAACACGTCTATTTTTTAAAAAAAAAAAAACAATTTTATTTTTTGTTCGTCCACAACCTATACGCCAGCAGTACGTGTGTGTATGTGTGTGTGTGTGTGCGTAACTTTTATTTTTTATTTTTTATTTATTCTTCCAAGCGTAAACGATTCGCAGAGATACCGCGCGAGATATACCCATTATTATTATTATTATTATTATTATTATTATTACTCGTATATATTTTATCATTACGATAATGTCATTCCGACTTCTCGCCGACATACAATATTGGTTTCAATCGTTACCGCACTCTGCCCGGGTCTCATATGCATATATGATAATAATAATGATAATAATAAGAGTATAATATTATAGTGAATAAAGGACACCTTAATTCGGTTTCGTGTTTCCAGACGTGTGGATTTGTTCCATCGCGGCAATATTCATTTATCTCGTTCAAGTACGTTTACGTGATATGATTTTCATAAATAACATAATATAATATATAATATATCCCTCGTAACGTATACGTGCACCTGTACGTATACGCGTACACGCGCATTTTCATATACACCCACTCACGTCAAAATAAAAAGCTCGTTATATCTCCGTCTGAGCCCTGAGGAACTTGACGGGATTACACTCCGCACAGTCTCGTACAATAAACAACGATTGCACACGACGGCGGTCGTCTTGAGTAGGTATATGTAATATATATTATAATATGTCCGTCCGAATTGAATTCAAACGGTCCGGACCGGCGTAATTCGCTGTATAATGTCCCGATATACGCGTAATGCGCGCAACAAAACGGTGGCTATTCCGCGTCGTTTTAAAAGGTCGTTCCAGACGTTATCCTATAACTACTGCATTGGGAAGTGGAAAAATATGCCGGCGATCGGAGTATAAACCATCGGACAACACCGCGTTGGTCTCGGCCCGACTTTTCGGTTCGAAAAGCGATTTAAACGGGTCTCGAGCCGAGATCCAGGATAGGCGCATCGTCACCAGAAATTGTCAGCAACACATTGTTTACGATGGGTTTTAACGAGAATACCGAATGATGAAGACATGATGAAACGTGCACACTTATACACATTATCCTCTTCGCGATCAAAGTTAACTCGGTGGTTAACTATATTAGGACAATCGCGAGAAGAATAGTAAAGTATGAAAATTATATTATAATTTCTATGTTCGATGCAATGCTATAATAATAATATTGAAATGTATAACGATAATGTATGTTTGAGTGTTTGTCATTATAGAGTTTAACGCCTAATGGCGAAAGCAGTTTTTGGAATTCGATAGTTTTGTTGATTTTGAAGTTAATCCATCACGTTGATGAACTTGGCTCAAGGCAGTACACATTTAAATAGAACAAAATTTACTACCACATTGTATATAAATTAACAAAATGAGAAAAAAATATCAGGAAATTGACAAAGTATTTGGGATTTCCGGTTCAAATAGTTATAATATAGCTTATCGATTCTAAATTTTATAGTTTAATCCTGTAGAGCCGGGGTAGTGACGGGTTCATTCCGAAGGGGGATGTGATAGCTGAGATACCCCCCCCCCACACACTTGAGACATAAATCACTGTAAAAAAAAATATTATATTAGCTAAACACCAAGTATACGAACAGTGTCAAAACCTCAAGTTAACATCACCGTGCTGAATACTAAAACCCGATCAAGCCGAAATAAACAACGCTTTAAAATTCCTGGAAGATATGAACCTTGTATCAAAAATATATTTTATTAATAATGTCAAGTTAATAGATGATAAGTAACAACTAATATGTATGTATAATAAACAGCCAATGGCCAATTTGTCATGACTTGGGTACATTAAAAAAATATAAGTCATAATGTCATGTAAGTTTTACAATTTTTTTTAATTTTTTATTTTTATTTTATTGTACATTTGTATGTACATACTTCTTCAGATTTTAGAGTAAAAAGAGCTCCTTTGATAGCAATATTCAGTTCTAGTTGGTACTTTGAAAAGGTTCGATTTTTTCCGTCGTTTCCTTAAGCGTAAAGAAAAACTACCTTTTATAACGGAAATATTTTTTAAATTTAGAAGAATTAACAAAATGACAATCAAAATGATCATGATGGTTACCTAATTTTTTTTTAGATTCTGAGCGGAACAAAACAACTATTGGTTTATAATATAAATATTTTTTTCCACCATTTTTTCGGTTCTGTTTTTAATTTTTATTACCGTTTTTCGTTTTTCAGTGGATTTAACCGATATAACCGGTATAACCGTTTTCGATACCAGTATTAAGCCCTAGTTTATAATACGTTTTTATTTATTATTTTTTATTTTTGTACGTTTCTGTGTTTATTTTTTTTTTTTTTTAATTATTACACTGAAGATCCGTTAAAAATCAATTTATAAAATAATTTTACCTATACATTTTGAAATATATTAATAGTTCAAATACAATTTTCTTGGTTGTGCCATATATTTATATGTAATGTACAAATAAGCATGTATATTATAATATTAAGATATACCTATATATATGTTTTTAATAAATATTATAATTTAATAATGTATGTTATAGTTCTTCTCTATTACTGCCTATTACCTATCTAATATAGTTTTAAATAGATACAATATCTGTACTTATATAGCTACCAGGGGTAGCCAGCAAGATGTGCCTAAAGAAGATTCTAATAAAAATAGGTACCCTATTACTACATATACTTAATAATTTAATAAAAATACAAAATATAGCGAAAGACGTATATAAATATAAGATATAAAATTTAGTTATTTAAACGAATATACAATATATTATAAATATGTAAGTATATCAAATTTTCATTTTTTTTTTTTTTTTTTTTTTTTTTTTTTATATACATTTTGTCAACATTTTTATAAATTTTATGACGGTAATAGAGTACTTAAGAATATTTGGTGTAAATTTCACACCTCTGCAGTCATTTTGTTTTCCATTAGGATGATGCTATACTAACATTTTTAAGGAGTTCTGTGTGATAAATTTTGAAGAAGTTTTTTGAGTAATGAAAATTTAATAATTTTAAAATTAATCTAAAATAATCTCGTATCTGTACCACTTTTATTGTTGTTTAATCGCAGTATTTGTTCAAAAACTATTTGTGGCTTTCATATCTCAGGTTGATCAAAAATTATCATAAAAGAGAAATAATTACACTAAATAAAATATGAGAACTTAAACTAAAACCAAGCATAAAATTTTATTCGATAACGGTATTTAAACATCTAAAATTTGTAATTGAAAACCGTAAAATTTCCAAATATTCGAATTAAAAAAATATTGAAAAAATAATTTAACTAAAAAATACTAAATTTTCATCCATAGTAAACATTCTCATCTATCATATTCTATTTGAATTTTGAATCTATGATAACTAAAAGAGAAGTTGAACTTAGAAAGTGAGAACAAATTTTAATGCTATTAAAACACATGTATAAGTATAACATTCTCTTTACATAACGATTTTCGTTAATTTTCTATAATTTTCCATTACGTATTAGAAAACAAAAAATTACCAATCTAAAAAATGTTTTTTTAAAATTTTAAAATCAATTTACTACCAAAAATTCAGTATATAACTCATAATTTACTTCTACCTAATAAATAAATAAAATAAAAATACATAAATAATTAAATAACAGAACATTGTCAATGTAAAACCAATCTCTATAACCTCCTTGTACCATTTAGAGTCTAAAATATCGAATAGAACAAATCTTATTGGGTTTATCAAATAATATATAGAAAGAAATAAAATACTATAAAAATTTGTTATATCATAAATTATTATAGGTAAATATAGGTAAAAAAATATCTAGGTATATAACATTTTAGTTGCATAATTCGTACTAGAGATAAACTACACTTATCAATAAAGAAACATAATATATTAAACGTTAATTAAAAAAAAAAAACACTGTATAAAATAAGTATAGGAATATTTTAACTAACACGATAAAAATATTGAAAAATAAAATATTTTAAATCTGAATGAGACAGAGCCGGAAATGATTCTAAACAATCTAAACTCAATTGGAAACTAATTAAATACATGAAAAATCGTTCAAAAACTAAATTACCCATTCAGACTATTATTAGCAAATATAAATCAATAAAATAGTTATCAATATAATATAATTATCAATCAATCAAAATTTAAAAATGCAGTAATTTTCTTTGATAAATTTTATTTTATTAATGATAATGCAATCATAAAGGCAATTAATGCACTTAAAGAAGATTCATTACCTGGATTAGATGGAATTACAGTAAATGTATCTACTTAAATAAGATATAAATAGATTAATTAGATCATTATCAAGGGCATTTGATAAAATTGATCATATAATCTTGTCACAAAATGTTAACAAATTTGGTATTAAAGGACCAGCCTTCAGTTTACCAAGTTAGTACATATCAAATAGAAAACAACGTGTTCGAATAAATAAATCATTAAGACAAGGATATTTAATATTATGTGGTGTACTTCATGGGACTACTCCACCTCCCACACTTTCCAATTTACAAATCAATCAAATCAATAAATTTAAGATATACGGTAAACTAGTTTGTTATGCAGATGATATAGTACTTATTGTTGAAGACGACTCTTGGGATGTAGTTTCTAAACAGGTACAAGATGACCTAAAAAAAATTAGAATATGGCTATGTGCAAATAATCTATTTCTTAACTTACAAAAAATTATATTTTACCACATTATATTAGATAATTCTAATCTCCCAATTTATCAATTTTGTATATACTTATGCAATTTCCAATACTTAAACTTCCATATAAATTGTTAAGACTTGTAAATATCTAGGTATAGTAATGTGTCATAATCTCAAATGAAAATACCATATAAAATTAGTAATAAATAAATTAAGAAAACTTGTGTACTTTTTCAAGAACCTAGTTAATAGACTAGAAAATAAGAAAATTAGAATAGTACTTATATCAAGCTTTGGTAGAACATATTATTAATTATTGTATTTCTGTTTGGGATGATGCCTACGATAGAACTATAGACCCACCAAAAAAATAAAAAATAAAATTATAATAAAAAATAAAAAGTATTATTTACTACCTTTACAAAAAATCAAATGTACTATCGGTAAAAAAATTATTATATAAAGCGTTTATACTTTACATTATCAAAAATAACCTAATTTCCAAATCAAAATACGAATATGAAACTAGACAACAATATAATATAAGTGTACCACTAATGCATAGAAAACTAATACAATCTTGTATCGTATATATATATATATATATATATATCCAAAAATATATAATAGGCTTACATTAAATGCTAAACATTGTATTTCTTTTAAAGTTGTCAAAAAATAAAATTCAGATTGAATACGAAAAGAACAAAATATAGACATTTCACAAATTAATTTGGTCGTATAAAACCGTTAATTGTAAAACGAAAACAAATTCAACGTAATGATACTTTTTACAATTTTACTTTTAGTTAAGCTTAACAGTTAAATCAATTTTATTATGTTACACGTATTTAAAAAAAAATTTCTTTATATATTTTACACTTTTACATATTTATTTATTTGTACATAATAAAACAGGTAAGCTAATAAAGATCGGAGCATTGCTTCTGGTGGAAAATTTGTTAACAGAGAAAATAAAATAAACAACGTTGATTTATTTTAGATTTCAGCTAAATTTTTATATTAAAACATGTCTCAAAAGTTGCACTTATAAACAGTTGCAAAAATACATACACCTATATATAAAAGAAAAGATAAAAACTTTGTTTAAATGATTGAGTTTACTATGTATAAAATGTATACGCAAGTCAAAAATTAAATAAGGTTTTCATTTTCAATTTTGTAAATATGTTCTTTAACGCTAAAACCGATTTAAACCCAAAAGAGCTTTTTCTAAGATATAATTTACACGAAAAAAAAGTGGTGTGATAAAATTAACACATTTATATTTTTATTGTGTTAAATACGTATTTTATTTAAACATTTTTATTTAGAAATAAAAATGATCTTGATTTATTGTTTTGTTTTTTTTTTATTATTATTTTTATAATATAACTATTAATATTTTTATATTTCTGCCTAATGTATATATAGCTATCCTTAAAACTTTAAAAATTGAAATATGTATCGTAATAATCGATTTAAAATTGAGGTTTTTGGTTAACTCTTAACGACTAAATAAATAGATAGATATACCCAAGGCTGTAGTAGAAATCATACGTCATATACCTTTTGATAACGTTCGTAAACTTTCTACTTTTTAGATCATACACTTTTTTTAACTATAATTTTTTATTTTACTTTCATACAATTCAAATTTATAACAACATTTAAATTTAGTTTAGTTGTATACATATTTCATGAATTTAATTTTTTAGTCATTAGCTTGTGATTTTGAATTATTTTTAGAATATTTTACATAATACATCTGTTGTGACTTCAGTCTATGACCTTATTAACTAACAATTTTCGATCATACGTGGTATTAGAGCTCTGAATTCAACACTGTATAATGTATCATAATTATTTCAATATTATACTTATTTAAATTAAATTTCAAGAACTCAAGAGACATGTTTGAACTTGAACTTTTTTACTTATCTACGTAAAGTATTTAATCGTAAAAAGTATAGATTCGTCTACAAAAAAAATTATGACATTTACTTTCATTGCCCCTCCCCCCTTAAATATTTCTTCTGAACCCCACTGGTTCGAGTTTGACATAAAATTATAGTTCGGTTCGGGTTGGGAATTGAAATTAATATTAAAAGTTCGGTTCGAGTTCGATTTTAAACTTCAGAATTCGATTCGACACCTAAAAATTTTGAATTCGACCTACTTCTATAATATATGTATAAATACGTAAATACATATAAACATAGTAAATACATTTAAATGTTAATTTCATTATTATAGTACTTCCAAATTTAGTTTTATAAGATTTTGAAATAAATTTAAATACAAAATTTAAATGTCCGTGGTAATAATAATTATTATTAATCTGTGTTCTCTTAGATGTAAGTGAATGTAACTGGTCGCTGCGTTTGCCACCACGACTGTTCGAGTTTTATCAATGCTTTCCTAAACGCGTCTAATCGCCGCAACTTTTTTTATCTTACAAAAATTTAATATAATATATAATTATACATCAATCATCATCTACTACATATCATAACGAATCCAAAATTTCAACAGCGCACAAGTGAAAGATTTTTGTTCATCATGGAAAAGTTAATAATTAATAATAAAACAATTATTAAATTATTAATGGAAGAAGAATAAGAAGAAGAAAAATACAATGACAGTGTATTGATCGCAGAAAAAAGATAACCACTGATTTATTTAAAGGTAGAGAGGAGGAAAAGTTTTAGAAACACAAAATGAAAAAAGTTCAATGTATAGAAATGTATTTTGTTTTTTACGACGGCGTCTCGTATAGGCAATTAAAGGGCATTATTGTCCACCGAAATCATAGTTGTAAACTATTCTGATTTTTATTTTACTAAATATATTATTATATTATTATTTTAACTAACAATATTATACTTAAAGTCCAGTAAAATTATAAATTATATGTATGAGACTACGTAAACCTTTTTAAGGGCTTATGCTAATTAAAAAATGTTTTCCAATATGTTATTATTTCAATTCGATAACGACATACCTATATTAGAAAATTGATTTTAAGCTGTTTAATGATTTTTGATATAGGAGTGCGTGTGTCAAACGAATTTATGCCACGAGATACCTATACGATGGGTACCAATTTTCCCCGTCCGAAAGATTCCCCCGAGGTATCATATAGAAATTTGTTCGAGTTTTCAGAAAGTTTGAAAAAATAAGTCACGTCGCGTATATGAACCTATTTTAGTGAATTTTTATACGTTTATGGGGAATCTAAAAAAAAATCGAATCGCTCCCGTAGCGCATGAAACTTGAAGTTATGGAGAGGGAGGAGCGATTGTTTATTTTATTCGAAAATAGTAAAAAAAATTATCGTTTTGCGTTATCAGAGCGCATGTGTGAATCTAAGTTACGCCGAGAGTTTAAGAAGACACTGCACTAACGATTTACAGTGATGAAAACATTTTTACGCAAAACTGTTAAAACACGTACTTTAAGTGATTTTAGAAATGAAATACCTATTATTAAACCGATAGAAGGTAAAATTTTGCAATGAATGAAAATGAAATGTTTGGATGGGGGAGTACTGTCGTTTTCACAGGACCTTCCACTTTAAAATGTCTATATAAAATCAGGGTCGTTTGCTACACAAACGACTAAATTCGACCACAAATCAGCACAAACGAAAGCCTTGGGTTTGGTTTAAAAATTTCGAGATGGAGATGCCAGTGAAATGCACCTCAGTCTAATCAGGTTCAAGAAAAATTTAGGTACTTAACAGTCAACGTTCAGCCCCAAAATCAATAATTTAATTCCAGTTCAAAAATATACGAATAAATTTGGCATAAAAACGATGAAATATAACGAGTACATACATATTAAAACTAAAGTTATTCTGACCCGGCTCGATAATTATTGAAACCCGGCTGACCCAACACGATCCGACTCTAATAAAATCTAACTAACCCAACCCAACCTGATAAATATTAAAACCCGGCCGACCCAATTCGGTCCAATCTAATAATTTATAAAAACCAGCCTAAACCGTGCAGGACTCTAGTAAATACCTATAGTTAAAAAAAATCAACAAAAGATTTCTCTATTTTTTTATTTATCATTTACTGGCCGGATTTATTGTTTTATTATCTATTTAAAAATTAAAGATATCTATTAATAGGTATTTACTTAAAAGTATACAGGGTATATTATGCATAATGCATACCTATAACTAAATATCAAAATCATAGAAATATATTGATTTTAAAGTTACATCCACTACCTCTCTACACAATTATCAACATTCAACTCGACTATTTTGAACATTAAGGAAAAATAATCCTTAGAATAAAGCTTGGACTACGTTCCGCTCACACGTTTTTCAAATGAAACGATAACTATGAAAAGTTCGGTTAGTTGGAGGTGGAAGCACTTCGTTCGTTGAATAGAATACTAGTGAATTTAAAACTAATAATAAATAATTTCTCTCGATAAAACGATTCTGAACGAGGTTTCGGTGTACATCAAATGAGTATTACTGTCGATAATAACTGAAATTAACTCTTTTTATGGTAAGGAAAAAAAACTTGAAAATTGAAAATTGCTATAAATAGCATAAAATGAGGGGAAAAATTAATAAAAATTCACGTTGGTTTTGTAAATATATACATTTTTGGTGAAAATTTCAAGTCTATAGACCCATTTTTTTCCAATATCCGAACACATTTTCATAGCGTAATAATACATGTCGAAAAATTTTAATACCTAGCTATTTTATTATTATAACACCTAAGTATTATAAAAATTTGAGATGGCTATTAAAAAAATTTAGGTGTACCAACTTTTAAGATTTTCTTGTATATGGAATGGCGTATTTTTAAGTCTTCAAATTTAAAATTAATTGTTTTATAACGAAAAACTTTCAATATTTAAAATTACTACGAATAGCCCAAAATTGAGAAACAAAAGTTTTTTTTTGTTTAATACTGTATTTAATAAATTATATTATATGAGAAAATTTCAAGACTTTATGACCATTATTTATGGAATTACAACGAAAAAATACTATTTGATTTTTTAACAAAGTCGTGTTTTTACCGTTTTCCTTTAATTTTTTGTTTGTTTTTTCATACTTGTTCGTTAAAAAGTGTTTTAAAAATTCGAAAAATTACCTCTTTAAAGTACCAACTAGATACAATTTTCTACCAATAATTGGTTCTGCGTGTAATGATTAGAGCACTCCTTCTTATTAAATTTATGGGTACAGACAAAAAAAAAATTGTATATAAAAAAAATCACATCGTTGTAAATTCATTTCTCGGTTCGCTCAGAATCTAAAATGCAAATTTTCATAAAAATAAAACAATCGTGAATATATTAATACATTAATACCTATATAAATATCAGCTCAATAAATGTATATTTTTGGATACTTATACCAATCGTCTGTTCTTTATTAACGGGACAACCATCGGATAGAATTAAAATCACGAAATTATCTACTCCCGTTGAAGGTGTTGACTTTTTAAAAAAATTTTACTATATTACAATAATCTTGTTTGTTATGATGTAAATATTTGTGACTCTATAATGATTTTTTATTTGAGACATTCAAATAATAATGTTTTTAGATAATCTGTGATCTTAACCTACTCGTGTATATTATCTATATGGTAGTTGAATAAAAGTTTATTTTTCTATTTATTTAGGCCAAAGCAAATTCAAACCGATTGTTTTAATGTACATTTTCTGTATTACCTACCGATAAAAATGCATTACAGGATTCAAGGATTTTTTTTTTCCAGTTTACAATGATCAAAAATACAAAATATACCTACGTTCAATTTAATTTTCTCGAAGAAATAACCGTAGGTACGTAAAATAATTTAATTGTAGCTTCGGATAAGTTTTAGGTATATATTTTCTTTTTTAAAAGTTTTTACAAAAGTATTTGTTAACAAAAAAGTTTCCAGTATTGAATTGCATTTATTTTATATACACAGTATAGATTCAATGTAAAACGAAGTTCTAATGAACTGCCTATACCTATATATATATATATACAAGTCCTGATTACTAATATACATGTATTCACTTAACCCATTCCATGTTAATTCCATTACTGTTTTTATATTATTATTATTATTATTATTATTATATATAATAATATTACAGTATTATAACAAACACGATGGATTATAAATGTAAAAAAATACTAATTATTCAAAATTGATAGTAAATTATTGACTAGTATCGGTGTTATTAGACATAAGTATGAGTGTATTATTATACTGAAACACAAAAATAGAGATCTTGATGCGAGGTGGACAATATATTATTTAAGACTGATTTGTTCAAATGAGATATTAAATTAGATAGAAATTTTATGTTAGTGACCTGGCGAACTACAAATACTGTTGAAAAATAATATATATTTTTGCATCCCCTCCTCCCTCCCAGAAATTTGAAACAATAGATATATTTTTTCAATACATATATCTGAAATACAAAATGGAACAGAGTGCAGACGTACCTTAAAGGAAAAGGACGATTTCATTTGTTCGGAAAAAGATATTTCATAAATATGAAATATGATGCACCTGCAATAGTAGGTACTTTCAATCGTTCCTTCTAGAAAATTGATACGATTCATAACAAAAATAAAGCACTTACCTCACAAAAATCCTTTGATACGCTACGACATAATATATTCGACAGATATGAAATCACAATAATACAATATTGTTTTAAAGTTCAAATGTATAGTTATTATTTATTAATGAGTATACTAATAGAATTTCAAGTTTTTAATTCAATAATGTTTAACATATTAAATAATAATACGAGTATATCTGAAATATATACACGTCGTAATGAAACGACTAGGTAATTATTTATCATCTCTTTATCTTTTTTTAAGTAGATTCTATGCAGCACTATAGAAATATTTACTTATATTGTGCGTTTAACCTTAAAAACATTCACTACATAAACCTAGGTACATAATATATTATATTTGTTTATTTATTTATTTATTTTTGGGTACCATTGAAAAAAAATATCCGTCGATCCGTTCGATCACCGATTGAAAATGACGCGTGACTAGGCTTGCGCCGATAAATCGATATATCGTTTTTTATGATCGATAGTATCGATAGTTATTAACAAAAAATATATATCGATACGATCGGGTATCGATTATATCGATACATTGAATATACCGATACAATCGAATATCGATATAAATTTTATTTTTATTATCTAAGTCCGTAGTTTTTTTTTTTTTTTTTTTTGAAAGATATAAATTTTATTAATTTTTAAATCTTTTTTTTTTAAATAAGTACATTACCTAATTTAAATTTAGCATAATTAAATTTATAGAACTCTTAGATCGGTATAATCGTATTATTGTTGTGGCTTAAAAACTACCAGTAAAAATAATAAATGTGAGTGCATTATCTTGAACGCTGTGTATAGAAAAATGAAATATTAATTTATTAACTATGAGAACGATTATACCGAGTTATTATTACCATAATAATATAATATGACTTTTATGGTAGTTTCTATTTATACATAATATAGTATAAAGACCAAAATTACCATGCTCACTATACTTTATACTATGTAGTATATATACTGTCTGGAATTGACTTCCTTTTAATTTCCGGATATTTCAATTATTTTAACACGTGTACATCCTATTAAAAACTTCGATAGTTATGCTTGATCACAATATATTTGATTATTTGATAGTCTCGATTATTTTAAGACAATCGACTATCGAACATGACAATACACATGCATTTCCTCAACGCGTCCTCGTTTATCTATTGACATATTCACTTCTACTTATCCGAATTGAAATCGGTTTTCATATTATGAAAACTTGGAAGTTTTTCCAAAATTTCAGATCAATATTTTATTGAAATAATAAATATTTATGGTAGAAAACGTTTGCAGTGTATTCATAATTTATACGCATTTTCATTTATTATTATTATTATTACAAATATTTTTGTGTGTACAAACCGCCACCGAGTCGAGTTTATATTTATCATTCAATATTCCAATGCGTTTGCATTTTACGCCCTCGTTTAATTTCTATGTTCAACATATTGTAATTGTTTTACTATTAATCTGTACCTATTCCTTATCTCCGTATTATATTTTGACCGTTTATCCACAGCGCAAAAAGTAGTTCCTCGTCTATTAAATTAATAGAATATTAATATATAATTCAATTTTTAATATTAACTATCTCTCTCTTAAAACGGACCGTTTTGTACAGTATTGCAACAGTAAAATAAAACATGCATAACGAAATTAAATTAACAATAAACAAGACAATTTTGACAGAAAAAAAAAAAAAAAAAAAAAAGTAAAACTATATATATATTTGTTTTAGTAAACAGATTTGTAATTACGCTACGCCATCTTTTCACAAAGTATGATTACAGAAATGCAATTAAGAGTATCTGTACATCGATCCGGAATAAAAAAAAAAAATAAAAATTATGGTATCATCTTTAGCAGCCAGAATTTTTTGGCACCTATCATATTTTGAACTTTAATTTAAATCCCTCATTAGTGTACGCAACTATTCTTGTAATATTGTAAAATCTTCTATGACTAAAAATGGGTCTAGAACCCAATCGTGTTCCTACGTTAATTTTAAAAATATCTTGAAATCGGAATATACATACATATATATAGTGCCTCCATATGCTGACGCAGTTCAAGTAAGTAAAATTTCGTCATTCCGGTATATATATTTGGTAAATATCTGTAGTAAGCTGGCTGAATTCCTTTTGTCGCACGTGCAAATCTACTATCCGCCCTTGGATCATTCTATCACAACCCGGCCCTCACGAGGGTAGGATGGTATCTCCCGATTCTCGTCACCGTTTTAGATTGTATTACTTTGACGATTTTATCGTATCCGAGAACATGAAAATCGTTAAACGATTACATTTCAACGTTTCATAATCTTTATATTTTTAACAGAAAACGAAACAAATACGTTTTCTTTTATATAATGTAAAAATCATTTTTTTTTTTTTTTCTTTCTTTTTGTAACCCCATTATTTTTAGCCAGCCGTTATGAAATATTATATGGGCTACAGCTATATATATATATATATATATACACATATACCTATATATATATATGCAACTAAAATGGCTTTAAAAGTTCGAAAGCTTTTATTGCTAGACGTACCGGTCAGAGAAAACTGCACAAAGGAAAAGAAGAAAGCAGCTTTTTATCGTGTCACGCCATCCTAGGTCTTTCCACGCAATGATTTATGTTTAACAATAGCACTACGATTGCAAATTGGTCATATTATTATCAACTGGATTTATTTAAATATGTATAATTAGTATTTAAATATTCATCCATATTAAACAATAATAATTACATACACTATAGTAGTTAATTAGGAAATTTCTCAATAAAAATCATTTACTATTCAAGTGACACACAAAATCGTACTCAGATTTAAACAAACACGGTGATAATTAGTTTTATTTAAAAAAAAAAAGAAAGCTTTTTTCAATTGTTCGTTTTAGCAATATATATTACACCTACTATATATTATAGTATAACATATTAAATTTGTTTCCTACAATAATAATTATTACTTTATTTCAATTAAAAATTATATATTCAATTTTTGGGAACTATACATAGAATTACTGCACAGTGAGCGAATTGGAAGGGGAAGGTGCCACTCCTGACTTT
Source organism: Pemphigus obesinymphae (assembly GCA_025469235.1). NCBI lineage: Eukaryota > Metazoa > Arthropoda > Insecta > Hemiptera > Aphididae > Pemphigus > Pemphigus obesinymphae. The sequence goes on from JAIPRL010006345.1 coordinate 23,166, forward strand.
TTGGGTCGATATTTTCAATCCCCACACTTATTTAACCCTTCAATATGTATTTTTAAAATCATATTATTAATATATTATAACAGTTATTATTATATATTTAATTGACTTGCAATTATAAATATTTTTTATTTGTCTTTTCACGCATTTTTAAGAATGTAAATTTAATCTAAATTCTTTCAAATTTAGAACAATAATAAGTACCAATCTATTTATTTCACTAATTTTTATACTCTTGAAAATCTGTTTAGACTTGATAATTAAATCATCGTTATACACTAATTTTACTACCTGTATCTACTATGTCACTTTGATGAGCAAAACAAATTTTCCTTTACAGATTTTATTGATTACAACTTTATATTTAACATTAAAAAGTACATGTATGTCTACAGACTGTAGTCTATACACTTTACACATATATCAAAAGTGTCCGAAATTTTTGATTATCAGAAAAATAAATTCATAACTAAATACTGTAATAAAATTAAGGAACTAAATTATAGTGTCTAAAATTAAATACAATCTTAATATTTTGAAAATTTTAGTTATTTAAATTTTTAATAATTTTTAGTCAATTTAATTTAAACTTAAAACAAATGAATAATTAATACTCTCTATAGTCTATGCTAATAATAATGTATAATTACAAAATGGACTTCAAAAAATCATCACTATATTACATATACATAACCACATTATTATAAGCAATGCAACGGGCACTATACTAATATTGTTGTTTAAGAATTAACAGAATGTTGAGAGTTTTGATATTTCCCCTAAGTTTTTTCTTTTTAATATAACGAAATTTATGAAAGTATTTTACAAAAATATGACACAAGCGGTGGCGATAAAAAGTTTGTAATTAAATAGCATTTAAATAATTTATTAAAAAATAAACTTTCAAGCCAAACTGATTTCCGGACTAGGTCACTCGAAAGTAAAAAGATTAATATTTGTTATTTAATTATTATTAAAATCAAAAAGTTCGATGATTGATATAAAATGTTAGATGGGATTTTGAATATCGAGATTTCACTTGTGTTTCTGAGGAAATGTTCCACAAAAAATTAAGTTTTCTATGTTTATATATAATTTTAAAAATATGATTAATGTATTATGCGTAATAAATTATCATTTTATGAATGATTATTTATAACAATAGATAGCTCGAGAAATTAATTTCTTCGAATTTTTTTAAGAATTTGTTCTATTATAAATTATATAATTTACAACAGTGGGTATTAACCAGTTAAAAAGTTTAAGTTAAATTAAAAAGTTAATTTTTGTTTAACTTCTTAACTCGCAACTACCTAGTTAATTAATTTGTTAATTAGTTTAAAATGTAAACTATTATTGGCTCATCTTAACTTTTAAGAGTTAATTTTTATTCATTTAATTCAATTTTCATTCAATGAAATTAAAACGTAAAAACGAAATTATTACTGGTTTGTATTTTAATATTCGTAAAAAGGTAACCAAATAAGTACCTAATACTTAATATTAAAAAAATTAAATAGTAAAAAAATTATTGTTGAATAATTTAAAAATAAGTTTGAGTTTTAAATGTTAAATGAAAAATTTACTTTTTGTAAATGAGGTAAGTAAATTTTTCTTTTTTTTTATGTTAACTTTTAAACTTAACCAATATAGAATTAATTTTTAGTTTACTTTTAACTTTTAACTTAAGGCATTTAGGCTTAAGTACTAAATTAACTAAGTTAATTTTGCCCGCCATTCATAATTCATATTGTTTGGAGTAGGCATAGAGTAAAAATGTTATCACGCAATAACTTCGTACAATATTCTGTTTTCTTATTTGAGTGAATGTTCAACCAACAAAAAACGATCATCGTAAATTATTAAAACGTGAAAAATTTTATGAATAAACTCAAAGTTAAATTAACTATACGTATACGTATTATGTCCTAAACGTATTGTAGTATATTATATCTGTCGAGTTTAAGTAAAGCATTTTATTAAAAACCATCTTAATAATATTAAATAATTAAATAATTTTTAAATAAAAATATACAAATCTGTGGTGTAGGTATATCTAATTTATCGTGTAGGTACTGATTTTGAGGTATTTATATGTCTTTATACTATACACTTTTTCAACAAAAGTTATTATAAATATAAAACATATAAATAAATATTCTGCATTTTATATAATGGTACCTACCAGATGCAAACGTATTAAATATAGTAGGTAGATATACCGCAGGTGTCTAGTACAATAAACTATCTACTACTTACTTAATAATACATCGCTTCCAATAAAAGTCGTAAAGTACATAATGAATAAATAATAAATGTTTATAGTAACCATTTTTGGAAGGACGTAAGCACAACTAATAATATTATAGTCGATAACATAACATATACCTATAGATATTTAATATTTATATGATATAATAAACACGAACTTTGAACGAACTTATAAGAATAACAAATCAAACACTTGGTGACAGTTGGTGCTTATCCTTAAAATATTGCTAAAACCAAAAAAATCATATTTTACTCTAATAAATAATAATGTATTAAGTTCACCTATAATATGTACTTACGTAGACAGGAACAGAAATCGTATCAATTATAGGTTTGATTATCGGTTAAGGTTTCGGTTTTAGGTTTTAAAACTGGTTTTTATTTCGATTTTCAGTTCGGTAAGACAGTTTTTAAAAATACGTACCTACTTGTTACTGGTAGTAGATAAATTAAATTTGAAATCAATGATAAATCATTGCATTCTGTAAAACGATTTGAGTGAAACTCGGTGTAATAAAATGTAACTAAAACTATAAAAAAAATACAAGCTATCCAGATAGAGTTTGTCCTTCGTCCCTCCGGTCCTCAGTGGATTTTCCATTTAAAAAAAAAAAAACATGCTTGCTCAAAGAAATTCTAAATATTTTGGTATAAAAACACGAAATTCAAAAATTTTCGCAAATAGTGTCGGTGTTGTTAGGAAAACCAAATCCCGAGGGGGGTTGAGATCCACCTATCACTACCCCTCTTATAACCTCCACTGATGTGCATCGAAATCTAACAATGATTTTAAATTGAATATTTGATCCGACGATATCTGTCCCTCAAATAATCGCCGGCTGTCCGTATCAATAACTATCGCGCGACAATATAAGATAACAAAATTACGATTGTTAGGCGCAAACAATTTCGATTGCATTTTCAAAAATTATATAAAATGAAATGATATGCTTTCAACCGACTTAATGTATCATTAAAATACAAAATAATTGTCCTGAAAAATATTCAGTGTTATGAATATATTCTAAAATAATTACGCGTTAAATATACAGATATAATTTTACAATAATTTTATAGGCAAATCTAATGTAAATAACTAAATATTTTAAATGTAAACGGACAATTTTATAGGTATATATATATATATATATATATATATATACCATACGCAAAACATATGTAAATATATTTACATATAATATTATTGTATTGTAGTTAATACAATAAATTTGATTACGGTTTTACGATGTAGTACAATATTTAGTATAGTTTAGATGTATTTACATTTGATGTTTGAGTGTCTCTTGTTTTATTTTTGTTCATACAGATAAGACTTTGTTAAAATCCGAGTACGTCCTAATAAAGCGCGTGCATGTACATTGTTCTTCCTTTATTTTCTATTTTTATTTTTATTTTTTTTTTTTTTGGTGGGGGGGGGGTATTTTTTAAATTTTATTATTATACGAGTGTAATATGTTTTTCACTGTTATACGCAAAGTTTAGAGCTTTGGGTCGTAAAACCCGTCAAACTTTTATGTGGTTTATTCTATCTAAACATGCAGCCACGCTGTCATTACACGTTACCCATATTATAATTATATACACATAGTTGCACTATTTTCTTTTTTGTATCTGAAAATTACAATATGGGTAGTTTGTTGAGTACAATAAAAAATATTTAGAAGTACCTACTACGTTACTTTGATACTCTGCCGTTACTGTAGGCTTTTAAAACTTAAAAACGTTAATTTCATGCCGATTTTTTACAGTAAATTTACTATCATATTACTGTCCACGTATATGCACTATAAACACATAATGTTTAATAATTATTTTACGAAATAATGATATAGTTATAATGTGCATACGATTTTATTCAACATTCAATAAATCACAACGTACAATATACGTATAATAATTAATAATATACAGATTGTAATTGCTATTTGTTATAATCTTTGTAGAAATTTATCGTTCAATGTGATAATTTATTATTATCTTGAAAAATCATATTCTATACTTACTGTAAAATACAATATTATAAAACAACATAAATTCTGTATAAAAAAAATAAACGTTATTATTTACCATTACGCTGGTCTTGTCTTTTAACTTGAACGCATAATGTTGTGTAACTTCTACTGTACTATGATCATTTTTAAAACAAAAAAAAAAAAGCCGGTCAGTAGGTTGTGGAAGCACTTCGCTCGTCGGGTGTCAGTATTGGTGGATGCACTTCGCTACTGGGCAGGTTACTTTTGGTGGATGTATTGAATTTGAAAGCAATGATAAATCATTGCATTCAATAAAACGATTCTGAGCGTAGCTTCGGTGTAGTATACATAACTCATATCATTTTTTTTTCTAGGGATCGATCGAG